>PVJO010021758.1:0-29954 GCA_004026905.1 Hystrix cristata | reverse complement strand
GTGAGGATCTGCTCCATGAGGTTACTTGGGATGCCAGGCGGAAGGAAGTTCCACCATTTTGTTGTTGTGCTGCAGGGACACGGGGGCTCTTCCCTGCCTCAGCTCCCAAGGGCAACCACCACTTCGGCTCAGATTTTATCAACCAGACTAGTCACAAGACCCGGCAAACTCTAGGGCCTGGACATGCCAGGGAACAGGTGAACTATTCGGTGAACATTACTGTCTCTGTCCCCACACCCTATGTCCAGAGCTCTACAAAACTGACCCATTAGGGTCACGATCAAGGCACAGAATTCCATGTCAGCCCTCACCATGATTCTTTCAAAGGGAAGGGCAAAGCCACAGCCTTATTTGAGTTCCACTATGCGGCCAACACTCTGTGATGGATACAAGAATTGGCTTAGCCTGCTTGTACCTTCTTTAGGATATGCCTGCCGTACTTCAGATGACACACTGCTTTAAATGTCCAACTTCCCAAATCCCCTCGCGGCTGGGGTTCTAGAGTTTTGTAGCCGCCCCTAAGCGTGGGAAGGCAGAAGTGAGGAAGAGGACATACTCTTGATATCTTGGCTGTCAGTGCTGGAGGACAAAGCTGAGGGTGCTAAAGAGAAGAGATGTGGCGTGGACTTAGAGTTCCATGTCCAACCCCCAGCTTCCCGCGTGCCAAGAAGCCTCCACAAGGTGCCAGCTCCTTCACCCCAGACTTTCTGGTTCCAGGGTCTCTGCTCTCGTGTTGTGCTGTTCCAGTACTTCCAATGGCAACATCCTGGCTCTTCGCTTTCTTACATGATACCAGTATTATAGAGTTCTGAGCATCATCAATGGAGACTCAATCTAAAGTCTTTTCCTTGAACCCATAGAATTATTTTTTGTAGACAGCTGATTTCTTACATTAAATTCCTTTCAGCTTAAGTTGCAGCTGTACTTCTATTTCTTTCACTGTAACCTGACTCATAATATTTGCTAAATGCTGTTCTATATATAAATTTCTGAGAATTCTTAATTCCTGAAATAAGTAAAGTTGCCCTTCAGGGGAGTCTAGGTTGGATCTAAAATAACTGCAAGCATAAAATACTTTGAAGTATCATGTTTTAGCTTTAAAATTTACTTAAATGAATCTTATATTAAATTCTATTCTTCCAGAATTCTGAATGTAATTCATGCTTTTGGAAGGTATACCTTGTATACCTTTTCATTTGGTGGCTTTATATATTCTCTGGTGAAAACTGCCTTTTTCAGTAGGTAACATGCTTTGAGAGACAGTTAAGCTGTGTAGCAGCTCTGAAAATATGCCTTATTAAACCCATCTTACAGATGGAATAGTCAGGGCTCAGAGAGGTAAAATAAGGTCTTCAAGATCTCAGAGAGTTAAGATCTAAATCTATATCCTTGTTTTCAAAACTATATCCTCTTTCCTCTACAATACATGGATTTCCATAAGACCTCTATGATATAGAGACTTCAGTAATTCTCAGCTTTTCTGAATGTTGGTTTTTAAAGTTTTCATCAGCTCGTGTAGCTCAGTGCTGGATGTACCAGTTAGTTTTAGCTTTGTTCTCTTCCACAGACAGCAAAAGCTATAAGCATCCGCCTCAAAATAGTGCTCCTGTCATGCTATGAAGGATTCGGAAGGGAAGGGAAGAGCAGGAGAAACATCTGCAGAACCAGAAGATGACGGAAGCGCATGTTCACACTGCCGCAGTCACCAACAGCCCAGCACCGCCTTGTGCACGGCTGTGTGAGACGGAGGAGCGAAGCCCAGCGCCCACGGAAGCCAGCAGGACCCCGAGATTACTCCGGCAGCAGGAATACTTGGTTCTGATTTCCACTCTCACGCATGCACCCTGTTTTTCGGCACTCTCCTTTTTTCTTCGCATGTGACAGCAGGCTAGAGAATTGTGCCATCGGAGCTTACTGGGGTATTTCTATAAACCTGTATGTGGCCTTGGTAGGATGCTACACTTTTCTAGTGATTCAAAGCCTACCTCTGTGTTTCCCACAGAAATTAATCCAAAGATGCTATTTGCAACCTGACCTAGTTCTTCCACCTGTCAGCTACTATAGCTCGGGATCAGACAGAAATGTCTAAAATCATGGTGTGGTTTTCATCTAACTGAAACCGCCGTTTTATAATTTTCAACTCAATATTCTACCCAGGCTTTCCCAGCACTTAATAAAACGATCTAAAAAATGCAAAACGACTCTCTTTACATTGGAAGAATCTTTTGGTACTCTTCGGAGGACTGGATATTTTTCAAAGAAAAGGGAAACAGGAAGAGGGTACATTTGCCAAGTGAGTATTGCGTCCCAGGATTTGGCGAATATCTACAATACAATTCTAAAAACAGTATATACACAGAGGTGCTATCTCCCTTATTCCGTAAATATAAAAACTTCAAGGAGTTAAGGTGCTCAAAGTCACCCAGATAATAAGTAGAAAAACCAGTAATCAAGCCTGGGTCAGCCCCGCCTGAAGGTTGACCATCTTTTCATGACTGTACAATATACGTGGATTAAAAAAAATATTGCCCAAGTGCTTGAGAAAAGACATCCATGAATTCTAACCACCGGATCTGGTGTTCTGTCTCCAGGTAACATGAGGAAATGTGTTCTGATTGCCCAAATGTTTAATATTACAGGCAATGAAAACAAATCGCACGACTTGGCATTTACTGTGTATTTCACAGCAGACGTGGTGGAGAGAGTTTTATTCCAGGTTGGCAGAAAACAAACACACTCCATTGTAAGAGAAAGCGTGTGTGTAGAGGGTAAATAATTTGGCATTTCAGATGAAAGCAAATTAATGTTAAAAAGATTTTGCACCACGGGTCCTGGTTCCCACTGATGAATGGTTACTGCTAAATACACCCACTTCCTCTCCTCACATCTCCCCGTCTGTGGGATGCCTGCATGCATACTTTACTGTCATGACCATCTTGACACACGGTGGTGATGGCAGCACACGTACATGCGCCTTCTCCAGCCTACAGCTTTGTCATAGTGGAAGAAGAAGTGCCCACTTTCCAAGGAGAGTGGAACAGCCCTCCAAGCCCAGACCACGGCCATGCTGGCTGGCCTGCCCGCAGCTTCTGGCTTGACCGAAGCAAACCCTGTTTTACCCTCAGAGCTCTTGACATCCCTTCTCTGTCAAGCTCACAACATGGTGGCTGAAAGAAATCTCTTTCAAAATTCTAGGTGGGTAGAGCACCCTTGTGTAACAGGACCCTACACGTAGTGATGTGGGGCTGGCCAAGGCATTTTTTAATCCAGCAGGGGCAGGGAATGAAGTGATGGGGTTGACCCCTTTTCTTAGAACTAGTATCGTTTGGATTATAAACATCAGACATATTTTCAAGAGGCAGAATTTTCTGATTTGTGATTTTATTTTACATTTCTGCCCCTATGTTCATTCTCTGCCCTTTTTTCTTGGCCATGCACTCCGAGATGTCGGATCCTGCATACTTCACGGCACCCCTCAGCCTCCCTCGCCTCTGGCTCTTACTTATGTGCAGCTTAGTGGAAGCATCGACAGGAGATTCCAGGGCGGAAGAAGGGAAAGATTTGGGTCCTGACCTTCTCCCATCCCTAGCTGGGCCCCTGTTCCTCTCCCAGGGTTGCAGTCTTCATGGTCACCAGAACTACTCCCTTTGTGTCTCCCTGCTGTGGCTAAACCCTGTGTGCAGCCTCGTCTCCTGTTGGTTCCTTCATGCAGCCCACGCCCCGTGAGACACTCCTGCATCGAATGCTCTCCAGTTAACTCTGGAAGGACAACATCCATGTCCTGCCGGAAGTGGGGCTGACACGATGCCCACCGCCTTCCTGTGTGCAGGGAGGGATTTCTATGTGCTCTTCTAAAATCGGTGGCAAATACAACAGAAAAATGACACACTGAGCACAGAACTTTGGTGATCAAATCTCCAAAAGTTAGAAGTTAAGGAAAAGAAAGAAATCTGAGTCAGATTAGCGGAACAGCAATGTCCAGATTCTGACTGTAGCATCATTTAGGAACAAAGAGAGTATCTGCCAACAGACACGTGCCTTGTATGTTTAAATTGGTACTCTAAATGTACCTCCAGGGCTCTGTGCCCCCCACCATTTCTCTCCTGAGGAAAACAAGATTCTAAATGTGTGTCACAAGAAGGGAGGGCGGTGGTCTCTGGGAAGCCCCCCTCCCACTCTAGGATCCCCAGGAAAGGGGAGATCTACTTGGATAGAAGACGCCTGCCTGGTGGCATTGGGGTTATTTTCACAGACTTCATTATCTGAGCTGGAAAATTCTGGAGCAGCTATTTGCAAACCAAATGGAGTTCAATTAATGTATCTAGAGGAAAGGATCAAGACCTCTATTTAGAGAGTCAACATTAGTGAAAATCCTTGAGCACCCACACGGTCAAGTTCAACTTCTCCAAGACCTTGTGGAAGAGGGGAAACAACTCTTCCTGGAAGGGTGCCTGAGCTACAGCAAGGGGCTCGGATGAACTCGTGTGGAGCTGCAGGCTGATCACAGAACTGTGCATGGCGAGCCCTCACCCCAACTCCGCATCCGAGCAAACGAGAGACAGTTCTTAACTAGCTCCCTACTGCTGCTGCAGGAACCTTCCTAATTCATACCCGACTGATTAAAAATGTATGATAATTAGTATGAATGCTGAAGTTTATTTATGAAGGAAATAGATTTTCTTAAAAATAACAAGGCTATGAAAATGTTTTTTAAGCTCATTAAAATGAGCCTTTCGTGCACCCTGTTGTATATAAAGATATAAATTATGCAAGGGTTCTTATTGAGAAAAACACAACAGCTTGGCCATTCATGCTAATATCCTCTCCTTTATAAGATCCTAGTAAAGACAGTAAAGTAGGTCTAAACCCACAAGAGAATAAGAGTGGCAAGTGCTCAGTGCGTGTTGGAAGGATAGACAGCGAGTCAAGCCAAAGGGGCGCAGGAAGGGCCCTGTGGAGCTGCACGGGGCTCAGCGCCAGAATGAGGGCCCCTTCAAAAACTGCTTTGCATGCTAAGCTCAGGGACTTCCCAAAATCTGGCTGCTGCACATTCCCTTCTCCACTCACCACCCACAGTCGAGGAACAAGACTGGGTGGTTCTTTCCTAAGTAAATGAGCAAAGGCAGAGAAAACTCCTTAAGACTCAATTAGACATTCACACAATTAGAAGGGCTTCTAAAAAAGGCAGGCTTGCCAAGCAATAACTCCACATGAGTTTTCCCCCTTGACAGTTCTCCCCCTGCCCCCGCCCCCGCTTTCATGAGTTTCTTAGTCTAAATGACAAACAGATTACAAACGGTCACCAGACCCTTGGAGAAAACTTCCGCAGAGAAGATGAAGTCCCACATAGACAAACAGAAGAAAAGATAACTGGAGAAACAAAGAGGACCTAAAGAAACTAACAAAATGAAGTAAAGGTCTCCAGGAATTAACAGAAAATGTGGTATCCATACAGCAAGAACAAAATTTTGTTAAAAAGGAACATGCAGACAACCAAAAGAGCTAAAACAAGATCTCTGAGATGCAAACAAAGCACACTCCTGAAAAGGGTCAAACAATACAGGAACAGCTGTGAATGAAACAATCTTGAAAGAAACAGAAAACCAGTCCTAGGGGCCAATGTCCTTCCAACAGGAAAGACAGGGATGACTGAGGAGAGAGAGAGAGGCAGACTTTGTCATATTAATACATGAAAACTTTTCCCAGATCCCCGGCACGGGGCTCTATGTTGTTCTACACAATGCGCTACAAAATAAACACCCAGCATATTTAAAAAATAAATCTTTTAGTTCTACTTGGCTTCTAAAGAACATTATTTTGATAATATTTGTGTTATTTTGACAATATTTACCTTTTTTTTTTAAAAAAAAAGGGAGCATTGTACCTATTTTGTGAGGCTTATCATGAATGCTACCAGGTAATAATTCACTCATGCATGTTGAAAAGTCATAAAAGTAATACAACTACTAAGGACTTGTTTTCTATTTCATATTTTTGACTGATGCAACACAACCTCTCAGAGTGCCCCCTTGCCGATCACCTTTAACACACTTGTTGAAATGTTACCACATCCTCCACTTGACATGTTCCTCTGATGCAGAATGTAAGCACTGTTGAATTAAACACCAAGATTACTGCTCTTTTTATGTCTACCTTTTTCCTCCTATGACAAAATATGTCACTTGGGTTTGTTTAAATAAGAAGCAATTACACATGATAGATAGATAAATAGATAGAGTGAGCGAGTGAGTCTGACCAAAATGATATTCTATAATTTCAAATGGAAGAATTTTCTCATCCAAAAGATAATACTCACTGGGTTTTTTTTATCTTAGTTTTAAATGTGATGGTAAATGTTTACCTTAATTTTCTAAATTGCAGTTGAAAAACCAGAACTTTATTCTGTTTTATCGAGTATTATTCTATTGACTTTTACTCATGATGCCTATAGCCAACTGCCAGCAATCCGGTTTCTTTCTCTTAAGTGAAGCTAGTTCCAGCCAACGATGGTCTAGACAAAGTGACAGACTGTCTGCTACTCACACCCGGGGTGCTGGCCAAAGTACAGGAAAGGGTATTTGTGTTTCAGTGTAATGCTGATTTGGCAAGAAAGAAGAGAAACCTCACAGGTATCAGACAAAGGGCTGCTGGGGGCACTGAAGTCCAGGATGGTAAGAATTTAAGGTGATCATAAGGTGCCCCAGAAAGCACGGGGTGAGGTTGGGCAGTAGTAGGTCCGGTAAGGACTTAGCCTTTGACACACACAAGAGAAAAATGATAATTAAAGATCTTGGGAGGCCACGAGTTGGGCAACTGGAACTGAGGTCCCTGCAGAAAGCCAACAATCACAGCTGTCTCCAAATCTCTGTGAAAGACTGTCTTACAAAATCAAGTGCTCGGCGGCTCGGGAGTGGCCTCTAAAGCTGTCTGCTGACCTCTGAGCAGGGCAGCAAGGATCTCCTTGCTCTGTATCTCATCACGAGGAGATGGGACCGCAGGCTGCGTTTCCGCCATTGTCATCCCACCAGGAACTGGAGGATGCTCGCGTTCAGCCAGCCTGTCATCACAACCATCACACACAGTCACAGTGATCTGCAGTGTTTCACAGGCAACGTCTTGGTCTGTCTGAGCTGCTATAACGAAATGCCTTAGCTTGGTGATCCATAAACAATAGAAATGCATCATGCAGAGCTCTGCGGGTTGGGATTTTTCAGCATCAAGGCACCAGCAGATCTGGGGTGTGGTGCACACCTGACGCCTGGATGTGCCCTCCGTGGCAGAAGGGGAAACGGGCTCCTCCAGCCTCTCTCGCAAGGGCGCAAACCCATCCGCTGGACACCAACTCTGTCCTATAAAAGCCGACGCACTGAAGATTAGGTTTTAACACATGAATCTGGGGGAACAAACATTCAGACTACAGCAGATAAGGCACCTGGAATCAGAGGGCCTGGATAATTGTGATAAATGAAATGGAGTGACATCATTGGAATTTAAATCTGCATTTTCTAACTTCAGATCTAGAGCTCCATTCCTGTATTAGCATACTTCACTTGGACCTGTTTTAGATATTTAAAATGTGTCCATTTACTACAGCGTCAGGACACATGGCTTTTATGTTTTTCTTGGGTTTCCTAAATGTCACGTTGATCACAATCTCCTGGCAACAGTCTCAATTACGAGGCCACCATGATGATCAGACTGAAGAAAACAGCCAGGAAATACATATTTTGTGAGTCTCATAACAAGAGAAGAACTTTCCATAAACAGATTTAGCAAGAAGAGACAGCCATGAGGCCCTCATGAATCCTCATTATGGTCACAGAAAAGGAGGGTAATTTTCAATAGTACTCAGAGTTTAATGAGTACAGCTGAGGCGGATGTAAGGCACGGGAGTCGGTAATGCATCCTGCAATACTGGGAAAGGAAAGAAATAAAGCCAAACTAGTAAGATGATTATTCTTTAGTCAGTCGTCACCCATAAGCCCTCTATCCACACCTCTGTAACTAAAGCATCTGGGATCATCTAAAACTCCAAACAAGGCGATAGGAAAGCAACTGCAGGGAGCAGGACCGAAAAGTGATTATATTTGATAAGGAAAAATGAACTGCATTGATCTGACCCTTGTCAGAAGAAAGCACTCTGGGAGATGAAAGGAGTTAATGGGCCATGAAAGGAGGGGGAGGCCCCGGGGGAGGCCCCAGGCCGATGGAGTGCACATTTTCCTAGTGGTCACCTTGGCCAGGCTCTCTCCACCCTGGAAGGAGGGCTGCCAGGTCCCCGACTGAGAGTCCCTGGCTAGCTCCTCTCATATCGATTCCGCACACGCCAAGTGACTTGGCCTACAATTAAATTCCTCATGTAGTTTGCCTACATGGAAAAACGCACTGAAAGCCTGCACTCTTCAAGTTACTCAGTGATCTGGTCTCTCTTAAGTTTTCTACACCTGTCTGGACAGAATTATGCTTTCATTCATTCTCCTATTCTCAAGGCTATTTAATGGAAGTTTTTAAAAATAATTTTTAACAGAATACAAAAAATGGACAGATGCACATGCCATGCATTATTTATTAATAAAAATATTTCTCAATGCCTACTTTGTACCAAGCAAAGCTCCAGAAAGCTGGGGTATTAAAATGAGAATACTGGGTGCCTCAGACCTCAAGAGGCTACAGCTGTCGCGCTGGGTAGGCATGCGAGAAACCAACCAAGCACAAGTCACCGTGAAGGGTGCTGTATGGGACCGAGCTTCATGCACAGAGGGACGGGCATGGCGTCCAGGAAGGCTGCCCGTGCTGAGGCTTAACGAGGGCCCAGAATGCTTTCCAGAAGACCACTGTAGGATGCACACAGTGTAAACGATGAAGTGGAGGGGAGCTGAGCAGTTAGAAAAGATCCAAAAGTTAGTGTTTTTTTTTTTAAATGAAATACTGAGGTGTTTAAATATTATTGCAGGTGACAAGAAGCCATTCTGACTGATTGGGTGAGTTCTGCGTGTTTCTCATTCCCTTGGCCAGCAGGGTGCAAAGCAGATGGTGGGGGCTGGAGAAGAAGCAAGGCAGAAACAAAGCCCCCTTAGGAAATGGATCCAAACATCTGAAGGTCTAAGGATGCGGCCAGGACTAGGCAGTGGCTGCAGAGGCAAAGAGTTGAATGTGGAAAGCAAGCGATATGTAAGAGGTAGAACAAAAAATATGTTGTAATCATTGATAGCCACGAGTGGGGAGACATGCCTGTGAATTCTGCGCCTACTCAGTGACTTTTTTCACTGAAAGAGCAGCAATCTTGCCTGCGTTCTACAGCTGTTTCTATTGGAGAAATTGAACATTAGAGGTTTTAATGCAAACTATGAGCAGCTGTGTGTCACCGACGGAAGGGATTAGTCCCAGGATGCTGCGGCATCTGCCAGCAATTCTCAGGTTTTAGCACCCAAGAGACCACGAGCGTTTGGCTTCCAGCTCAGGTGTGCCGTTCTGCTGAGCGCAGAAGTCGGAGGGGTGGGAGTTAAGGTTCTGAAACTTGGCTTGGTGTCAACCAGGACCGGGCCAGAATCCCAAACCTACTGTCCACTTCAACTCTTACTACCAGAGCAGCTTCAATGTCTCCAAGATGGAGAACAGAGAGCCTGCTAAGGAGCATGGCAACCTGGATCAGATGAGACTCATGCCTAAACCCACCTACCCCGGGTCTAGCAACCACACAATCTACATTCTCCTTCCTTTCTCTTTTATACTTCATACATGCGATGCTTTCGATATTTTTAAATGCTACAATTTTATTTTATATTTCTTCTTTGACTCAAGAGTTACATTATGGAGCACTTTTGAACATCCAAGCAGCAAGGCACTCTGTGGTTTGATTTTGTTACTGGTTTTCTAGTTTTCTTCCATTATCCTCAGAGTATGCCGCTTGTATTACTTCTATCTTATGCAACCCACTGTATTTTCTTTCTGACCTAATCTATGGTTAATTTTGTGTATGTTCTAAGTGGATTTGAAAAGAAAGAGTATTTTCTATTACCAAAGTTTGCAGTGTATCTAGATCTGCCTTATTAATTGTTTGGATTTTCTGTATCTTATTTACCCTTTATCTTTTATTCTCCACTCCTGTCGTGGCTGAGAGTGGTATATACTACATTATCTAATCTGAGTACGTGTCTGTCTCTTCTTGTACTTTCTGCAGTTTCTACTATGAAGGCTGCTGCTGTCTCATTTGGTATGCACTTGAATCTGTCCAGTGTTCCTCACGAATTCTGGCCTTCAACATAAATCAGTCCTCCCTTGCCTTATTTTCTGCTGTTGGCTTGCAATTTCCCTAGTCACACATCAAAATTGAAATCGATGCTTTTTGTTGTTGTTGCTGCTTTGCATCTGCCACGTACACTTTCACCAGGCCCTATATCTTTCACCTTTAAAACTCACTTTCTGTTAAGTGTGTCTCTTCTATTTAGCATCGAGTTGTGTTTTGCAGACTTTATGTCTCTGCCTGGCATGCCACATTTTGCCTGGTGTATATTAGAATTCCATAAAATATCTGTTCCCTTTTTTTTCCCCTTCTCTCCCTCAGCCAGGGGCAGGTCTCACCTTGGCCCTTGATCTCCTTGCTAGCACCAGTTCTGGAGCCGTGTGGCCCTGAGGTCTGAGCCGGATCCTCGCTTCCCAGCCCGCCCACTGGTTCTCGCCCTCCAGCAGAGGAGGTGTTCAATCTCTCCCACGCGGGAGGCCCTGCAGATCCACATCAGTGTGGGCTTGAAGAGCACCACATGAAAGTTTAAAGCCTCGTCCTCCTCCACGGGCTGGACATGCAGACTGAAGCTGCCAATACTTGGATGAAGGCCTGATGTTTCTCAAAATATTCTTTAAAACAGAATTGGGGACCAAGAGATGGAGGGAGGCAAGAGGGAGGCAAGGGGAAGTAAACAGAAGTGAGATGTGTTATGTAGTGTACCAACTCCCTGTAATGAATGGAATCATTATGTCCTGCAAACATGGACTAATACAAATAAAAATGTTTAAAATATGTAATTGACTTAGAAGTAATGTGACTGCATGTAAGTCCATTGCTGGAAAGACCCCCTATAAATCTATTCAAACTTTCTTCCCAATGTGTTATTTGCTTCTACAATACCCCAGTGAATTTCCCAGTCTGTTTGCATTTTCTGCAAACAGCCGATAGCTGGTGCTATCACCGATTTGGTCGGCAGGGGTCTGGCCCAGCTATACCACACAGCAGCTACACGACACTGGCAACTTACAAGCACTCAGCCGCAATGTTCTATGGGAACAATAGCGGAATCTCAGAGGACTAAGAGGACCAAGCAGGGACACTAAGTCAAAGACTAGGCAGGTGATGAACATGATCCCCAGGTGGAGCTGGTGGGAGAGCTCACCCCCACCCGCCCCAGTCAAAGGTGAAGCCACTACTGGGCACCCATAAATTGGAAGGCAGCCTGCAGCCCTGTGAGCCCAGCAGTGTCACTGGTTCTTCCAGTCTTTTCCAGAAAAATATAAATCTGTCTTTATCATATGAAATTCTCCAATTATTCAATAAGGCAACTAATTCAAACTTCTCCAGAAACAAGCTAGGTCATTAAAAACATCCGATCCACGGGCTGGGTGCAGCTGTAGGCCAACACTTCGCTGTCTTTGGTCTGAAGGAATTTGCATAAAACCAAGCTCAAGTGAAACACCCAATGGATCGTGAACTCATCACATCTGGAACCCTGACCTCAAATTCTTAGAAGGAGAAGGCTCCTCGGATGAGGTGGATGAAAGGCTGGGGAAGAGCAGACTCAGAGTAACAAAGACATTCCCATGCAGGCCTGGGAAATAGGCAGCAATCAACGGGGAACCCAACAGGCAAGAGATGAGACTGGATTCATGAGGACTCTCCCCCCCCGGTTCCTGCTGCTCTCCCGTCCCTTGTGCTGTGCCTGACTGGCAGACCCACCAGCCAATCCCCTGCAGGTGTACCTGACAGGGGTGGGGCAGTGAGACCCCACAGCGGGCTGAGACCCAGGGGTCCCTGCAGTGTCTTTACAGGGAGCTCACTGGGATGAGGGTGGAAAATGACCCCGAGCTGAGAGCCCAGAGGGCAACGCTATGCCTGCCCTTCTTCCTTTGGCTTTTCCCCCTCAGCAAACCTGAACCCAGCCAAATACTTCCTCTTCAGGTGGGTTGCAGCTGTCCCACACATGTTATAAGTAAGGCCCAGAAGAGCTGCTCATATTTTTAGCACTTTACTGTGGATGCAAAGGTCACCAAGAGGCCCCATTCTCAGGCTCGGCTCCTCTCTCTCTCTCTGTCTCTTACTTTCATCCAACACAGATATTTTCTATTTGGATGAGTTAAAATCAGATATTTTGGGAAAAAAGGGACCCGAAACATTTACTTCCTCTTGGCTGGATTCCTTCTAATTGCCACGGTTCTGGTGACAATGGTCCTACGGCCTGCAGAGTCACGTACAGACTTCGGGCAACCACAGACCAGGCTGGGGCCAAAGCCACCACTTTTCTCTCCTGAGCATAGAGATGTGCGGAGTAGAAAACAGCTTTAGGGTTTCTCTACTGCACTCCACTGGGCCCCAGAGGTAGACTCACTTGTCGCTCTGTGGCCTGAATAATAACATCGCCGGGGGGGTGCCCTGTGTCACCTATGCCACACGGATTCCCTTGCTAAACCATCACAACCCGACCTCTAGCTCAGTGACTATTCCCAGCCCACAGGCAACAAAACTGAGGCACTGCTGATGAGAAACTCACCCAGAGTCGCATGGTCTGTCATGTGGACAAAGGAAAGGAAGGAGGAGAGGGAGACTTGAATGGAACACGCACACACACACGCACACGTACTCTCCTCCATGATCTCTGATGTGCCCCTCCCATGCTGCTCTTTGGGCATCATGTGGTGTTTACAGGTCATAAGCACAACTTGGCCAAAGCGCCCACCAGCCTCCGCACGTCAGAGACCCTGAGGGAAGACACTGTTGAGCTGTTCACCTGTTCTCGGGGTCAGCCAGGGCCAGGCTCCGAGTGACATAGCACATCTTCAGCGGGATGCTCTTCCGGTCTCTGTGGACGGAGAAGGACTGCGAGGACTGAGGGTCCGAGGAGCTGCCCCCTAAGCGAGGGGATTCTGGAGGGGGCGTCTCCCAGCCGATCTCGGACACCGGGGATCCTTTCTTCACGTAGGGCGTGGCTTCGCGCATGTACTTCACTGCAAGTAAAAAGACAAGACTGAATTTCCAGAAAGTCCACGTGTTCCTGAAAAAAACTTCAACTGGACAAGTTCTTAGTACTGAACCTCTGAAATGCTGAATAAGATTCAGAATTTTTGTTGCTCTGAACATAATTATCCTACTATTTAAATTACATACTGATATACTGTCAAAGTTGCTATTACAATGTCCTACACTTGGAATTACTTGTAGCTTCTCTTAACTGTGACAACGTCTATCTTTTCTGATTTTAAGTTGCATTCTGGGAAAAAGGCTGAAAACAAATAGGCAGAGCGTAAGAAAGCATCACTTAGGCTAAAAGATGTATTATTTAATACGCTTGTAAGGGATCTGGTAGCCACATTCACTGCCCATGATGCCATTTTCCTGTTCAGAAGGACACAGTTTTCAATTTAATATGCTAAGAACACACACACACACACACACACACACACACACACGTACACACACACACACACAATACATACTCTAGTGGCAAAAATTTGGAGTAGCAAAAACACCTGTAATAAATAAAAACCAAAACATGACAGACTAAATAAATTGTAATACATCTCCATAGTCACTTAAAAAAACCCACAAGATCTTTTTTAGTGGAAACACAAACTTGACCATCGATCTACTATGACATCTCTGTACAAAATAATACATTTATATCTACAATTATTTCTGGATATATGCATGAGAAAACATTAGCAAGCTAGCTCTGGGGAGTGGAAATAAAAATCAAGTTAATGAAGAAATAGGTCCTCTGCAATTTGTCTACTACCTTTTTATAGGATTTTCACATTTAATCATATGCACATACTACTTTTATAAAAATTAAAAGAACAAAAATAATGTAAGAGCTGAACATGAAAGGAACCAATTGAAGTCTGTTCTTTCTTGATTTTTGAGACAGGGTCTCGCTGCATAGCTCAGGCTGGCCTTGAACTTGGGTGATCCTCCTGCCTCTGCCTACCAGGTGCTAGGATTATAGACGTGCCCCATGATCCCTGTTGATGTGTTTGTCTTGTATTAAGAAGTTATTTTTGTAACCTGTTAGCTTTTTGCATTTCTGAATCTGAGCACTTGGTCCTTCGACAGTTTCTGAGTTGACAGGCAACCGGTTCCCTGGAACCCACAACAGGAACATGTGTAACCTTCTCTGTGCCAGCCGCATGCTGTGTCTCTGCTGTGGGGGCTGTGGCTGAGTCCCTCCCAGCAGATGTTACTACAAATGGCAGTGGATCGGAGTAAGTGCAAATTTGAGGGCAATTCCCTCCACGTCTTTGCTGAGTCGGTTCCACACAGTGGTGCTTCCATTGCGTTTGACACAGAACCAGGGTAAAGTGGCTACAGAGAAGCACCATGGGGACTTCTTCCATACTCAAGAGTCACAACGTCACGGCTGCCTACACAGGTGGTGAGGGCATCTCTTTTCCTACAATCTAGCTGCTGGGTGTCAGCTGAAGACAACTCAGAGCCACCTCTCTGCTCTGGGGAACTGCTCTTGGCCCAACAGAGGCCACTGATCCTTGGAGGGTACAATCCCCAGACAGAAGTTCCTACCTAAGATCGAACATACAACAAGCACATGAGCTATGGCACAAGACAAAACAAGCTACGCTTTGTAATAGAAATAAAGCACCTTGTAAGAACCCATTTAAAACAAGAGTCCAGGAGCATCAAAACAGATCCCGTGCGCACAGCTTAATGAGTAGATAAGATATATCCAGATGCATTAGAGTTAGTGGACACTGGGACTTGATCACGGACAGCAACAACTATACAAGGCAGAGGAGAAGTCATTTAGAACCAACGCATAAAGAAGATTCCAGGGTTTTACCTGAATATAAGAGCAATCAGAGGACTGCACAGCCCCATGGTTGCCGCATGCCTGTTAGATCAGGCTACATTCACAGAAGCAGAAAGACTGTTTATGAAATGGACATTTGAAGGAGTATCATTATTTCTGGGCACTATGTTTAAAGAGGAACAATGCAGAAAACCAAACAGGACAGATTTAAGTTGTGGAAAGGTAGAATAATTAGACCTCTTTTAAAGATACTGAAATTTTTCATCTCTGAAGCCATTTTCGTAGAAGCTAGAAGGCTGTGTTTGATTGTAGAATTGTACTTATTGAGAGAGGGGAAGTCCAAGCATCAGCAGAGATGGATTAAAGATTTTCTTCTGATTGCAAGTCCCTTCAGGCTGGAGTTCAGGATGAGTCTTCTGGGAATGGGAATCGCGGATGCTTCGTGGAATGGATGGCGTTTCATTTTGCTCTTAAAGGGTAGCCGAAACTTTTAAAAGTAGAGATAAATATCTTTCTTTTATATGGAGTGGTAGAACAAGAGTTGGATTTAACTAGAGATCATGTTCTTTCATAAAATTTGATTCTGCCACTTAGATGGAGAATGAAAAATGACAATCCTCCTTTTATGTAAGGTGCTTTATTTTACGCTTTTTATTGCGATTTCATGGGAAAGGAAAGTTGGACCTCCATTTGGAAGTAGGAAAAGAACGAACGTTTATTATACGCTTCCTTATGTGCTAAGTATTCAACCAGGTTCTTCAAGTGCCTTCTCATATTTAAGTTTCAAAATTACTATTTAAAGTTCTGCTTTGTTTTTAATAAGGAAACTAAGGTCTAGAGAAGACATAGCTACAGTATCTTTTTTTTATTGGGCATCCATGTGTTCACAAGCAATACAGAATAGGAATGCCTCCCTCCCCCTTTCAGACTATGCAGAAAGAAATGCTTTGTAGGACTATTCTAATTCTGGTAAATGCTGGTGGCTTTATATGGATTATCCCTTGCAAGTTAGCATCATTGTACACATGGAATCACACCGATAACAAGTACAGATCTAGAGCCTGATAACTAGAGATCACCTTCTTTCAAGAAATCTGTCTCTGTTACTCAGATGCAGGATGCAAAATGACAAGTTAATGTGTCTGGGCTTCATTTTATTGGCAGTAGTGATAGTCATGGTGGTCTACAAGCAAGAGTGGCAAAATCAAAGATGACTTTAGAGAGAACTTCTGGAATGCGAGGGCGGTACCTAATGGAAAAGATATTAGAAATAGATCTTCTATTTCCAGAGCCACAGAGGGTTACTGCCAGACAAAACCTAAGCAACACACTTAACTATTAATTTAAGGTGCAAAGACTCTCAAAACCTTGTGGTTTGTGGGGCAGAAGCACGGGAGGTATACAAAGTCTTAGCCTGGAACAGTGATGGCGAACCTTTTAGAGCTTCTGGTGATACAAACAGCCCACAGTGGCATGCGTGCCACAGGTTCACCACCACTGGCCTGGAAGCACCACTCCCTGTGCGGCAGGCACTGGGGTAGTTTACAAAGGAGAGGCCACATGGAAGCCCCTAGACGAAAGTGCACCATGAGTCTTCTGAATGAGAGCCAGCACAGAGGAACCCTTTCACCTGAGCAACTAAAAAAAAAAAAAAAAAGAGAGAGAGAGAGAAAATAAGTAACAAGTTAGGGGTGGTAACTTAAAAATTCCTTCTTTCTGCCAAGATTCATCAGTTAAGTTTTCATGTGAAATGGTTCCTGACTCAGAGACTCTAAGCCTAAAAAACAAGTAAGCAGATGACATGATTGGTTGTATTAAATACTAAAGCTGGTCTAAAGAGGTCTCAAACCCCATAAGTCTCGGGAACTCAACAGAATCAAACACAAATCCTTTCTGGAGAAAGGCAATTTCTTTCTAGGAAAGAATCCCTATGAATCATTATGAAAGCCAATAAGCTGGCCTAAAATTTTTTTCAAAAGTTGCACACAGGGAAACAAGGTACAATGAGTAAGAGCTAGCACAAGAACCCGCTGGCAAAAACAGTCTCACATGTCCTACAAAGTTACAGGTATGTTTACAGACACCAATTAGAGGTGGAAAGAATCTTCCAGAGATTACTTTCTTTTTTTTTTTCCAGAGATTATTTTCTAAAATGACTTTACAGACTGGGAAAAGAACCAAATAAAATGTCTAGTAACAATAACAATAAGACCAGAATTAAAACTTCAGTAATTTATCAGAAAAATTAATGAATGCAGATAAAAGGAAATTATACATAATGTAGCACAAAGATACAATAAGATGGGAAATACAAAATAGAGGCTGAGAGATATGAAAGATGAAGCAAGAAGATCTAATATACAAAGGGTCATGAACATATGGTGAATATTTGAATTTATTTTATTCTTTACTCTGAACAGCCCTGTGGCTGTGCAGTTGAAAACTGGCAAGGGGAGGCTGTTACTACAGAAGAATAGTTCTAGTTTGGGGTACCTAGGGCGCATCTCAATATTAGGGGGTAAATCTCAGTTTTTGCCACAAGGATGCATCCCTAATTCTTCTAGAGTTTAACAAACTAGATTTTACAACAAATAAATACAAGTGAATGTGTGAGAGCAGTCTGTTAAAAATACAAGAACTATGTTCCACGTACTTTGCTAAGTGCTTCTTGTGTGTGGACTCATTTGAACCTCACAACAATCTAGAAAACAGGCTACAGTTGTATTAGTCAGCTTCTCATTGCTGGGACAAAATATCCAACATGCACAACTGAAAGGAGGAGAGGTTTATTCGGGCTCACAGTTTCGGAGGTTTCAGTCCATGGTTCTCTGGCTCCGAGGCAGAAATACCATGGCAGAAGGGCATGGAAAAGGAAGCTACACAATTTACAGTGTTTGGGGAGCAGAGGACAAGGGAGGAGCTGAAGAGGAAGGGGACAGGGCCCGGGTATATGCCCCAGTGTCACACACCCATCACCACCCAGATACACCCAGAAATAAGCTTTACTAATTGCCCAAGTGTCTCTCAAGCCAATCAAGTTGGCAGTCAAGATTAACCATCACAATACAGTAGCCATCGCCATCTTACCTGAGACCCTGCCGTAGAAAGAGGCTAAGTCACACGCATAAGAGATTTTGGCACCAGGCTATGGCAGGAGCATGAGGTAAACCCAGGAAGACTGACTTCAAAGTCCTTCCTTTTAACCGTGAAGTAATACTGTCTTTCACACTTCTGTTTTTTAATTAAGTGTGTGTGTGTTTAGGCCAATGTTTTTCTGGGCTGGGAGAAAACATGCAATTAAGAGGCTCCTGCCTGTAACATAAGAGAGCTTGATCTTGTAAGCCTGAACTATTACACAATGGCATTTCAATAAAGGCCTTTTAAGACACATAATGTGTATTCATAACAGAAGCTTTAACCTGGCAGGACTGGACAGCTATGTCTGCATAATCACACCTCCCTGTGCTTCCAGAGAGTAATTTCAGGCAACAAGCTGTTGAAACCAATCGAGAGGGAGCTGGGCCCAGTGCAGGGCGCCTGACAATCTGAACTAATTAATAAGCCATGCCCTTTCTGGGCACTGGAATTAAAAACTGTGGTGGGGCAATTAAAATTCCAATCTTCAGTTAAAAGAGAAAAGGGAGGAGAGCTGTGAGAAGTGGCCCGCGAACCAATAATCCAAGTCACTTTCAATATGTTCACAGTTTTTCACTTGAAGGGTGGCAGTTGTGAGGCTTTTGATAGAACTTGGTAAAGCCCCGTTTGCGAAGGGCCCAAGTTGCCACAATTAGGTCTTTGTTGGGGCAGCCAGATGACACGTGAAAGGAAAAGCACCACTCGGGCTACTAATGAGAAAGGGCTGTAGGCAAATCCCATCAACTCTTCTATGAGTCTGCTTCTAAGGAGCCAGAGAGCCCTTCTGAGACGTTTGAGTTTTCTTCTTAAAAATAGCAACAACAGAAAAAGGACTCCGATTACAGGAAGGAAAGAAGTGTTTCATTACTTGAGGGGATGTAGAAACAAAATGTGAGCTTTCTAGTATGATCGAGGGGAACGGAGACCAGCTGGAGGTGAGAAACTTGGATATTCAGACCTCTGCTGAGAATTTCAAGTTGAGGACGGGTGGGTGACAGCGCAATGTGGCAACAAAACACAGTCTAAGACTTTTCCCTAATGATGCTTTCCCTGGTCATCACAGACAGGAACGATGCAGATGGAAGTCGTTCATACTTCCGAAGAGACCAAGAAACGGCAATATAATTTTCTCAGAAACTGCAGCTGACCTCACAGGTGGCTGATGGCACGCTGGAAAGAGAACTGGCCTTGGGCGCCGGGGACCTGGGTTACCGCTCCGGCCTTGCTGCTGACCAGCTTGCTAGCCCAGGCCGGTCTCTGCCGCTCCCCGACCGCACTGTCCTCACCTGTCGAGCAGGGAAAGAAGGTCTCTACCCTTCATGCACTGCAGGATTCCTTGGGCACTGTCTCTTGTAGTGGAGTTAACAAAAAGAGTCTGTCTTCCCCCATCTGGCTGCGTGTCTTCCCTGACACACGGCACTGCTGAAATGAGCGTCAGCCCTCGACGGGGCCTGGGGCAGGCAAGCTCTGCTCTTACAGACCCCACAGGCACCTGACAAAGGGAGGTTCCCTACTGAGGTGCCGTTTCTTTGGTTTGGCAGCATTGTTTACAAGAACCATTATTTTTATTCACTTTCCAATGTTTATTTCACTTCCATGCTGCCAGGTGGGTGCTTCTAAATAGGATTCTAAAAGGCGCTGAAGGGTGGCCAAAGGCCCTCGGGTGGTCACGGTGATGACTCACATGGAGGGTGGCAGTGCCGAGTTCCAGCGTGTGGAATCAGGAGCAAAATGAAGCGGGTGTGACTTTGGGGAGGAATCACTGACTTCCAAATAAAAACCATCTCTGAATGACCTAGCAAACCAAGATCGGGGTCCGAGAGCGAGCCGGCATCCCCAGGGAAAGTAACCTATTCCCTGGCTGGTCCACAACTGCCCAGGGCACCCAGATAGGTTAATCATCAATTCAACAAGTGTTCAGTAAGTGCTCACGTGGGAGGGCTGGCGTGCAGGTTATCACAGGTCTAAGGACTAATAGGGGAGAGTCAGGAATCTCCCCTTTATCCAGAAGGCAATTTTCTTGGACTCCATGGGCTTTAGGGTCTCTGCGACAACCACATTCTGCCACTGTGGCATGAAACGGGTTACAGACAACATACCAAAAATGTAAACGCATTGGTGTGGCTGCATCCCAAACACTACATTTACAAAAGCAGGTGGCAGGCCAGATTTGACCCACGGGGTGTAGCTGCCAACTCTGGCTTCAGAACAAAACAGTAACCAGCAATTATTGATCTCTTCCTGCCTAACGGCCCCTGCCCAGATGTGTGAAGCAAGCTGGCTAGGAGAAATTCTGTGCCGTGGGAACACCCCTATGCCTCCCTCGCAGGCAAGGGAAGAGTGGCTGGAGAAGGGAAGGGTTAGCCCACAGGTGCACCGAAGCAGGACGTGGACAGCGGGGGGCTAGCTCCAGCCCCGCCCTGATGACTCTATGTGCCCTCTCCCCATGTGCGCCTCTACATGTGTCTGTCTAGCCACGAGCCTCCAATCATGCTTTGAAAGAGCTCTCTTGTCTGCCGTGTTTTACTTCCAGCGTCCTATAAACTGATGTAAATGTCTGGTTTCACATAAAGGAAAAGACAAACCAGGGTTAAAGGAGGCTGGAACCATTGCAGCCTTGCTCGTTTGGCTTCTGAGTGCTACAGAGCTCTCGCCAGAGCCGGGAGCTGGCTATGCAGGAAGCCAGCAGAGCATGTGAAGAAGGGCTGTGGCTTTCACTGTTCAGGCAACTAGATAGCTGTGGCAAAGGATAGCAAATGCCCTGGATGATAAAATTAAGATTTTAAGATTTCACACAGGCCAAAATTAAAAAGATGAACATAACCAGCAGTGGTGGAGCACGCCTGTAATCCCAGCACTTGGGAGGCTGAGACAGAAGGATTGCTGTGAGTTGGAGGCCAGCCTGAACAACACAGTGAGACTCTGTCTCAAAAACAAAGCAAAAAATGAATGTAATAGGAACAAGACAAAAAATTACAGTATTGTATATTGGAAAGAAAAAAGCCACTGCTACCTATCCCACTGCTACGGGAAAAGGAAAACTGTACGTGAAGGAAAGTTCCATGAATCTCCTACGTGAAGGAAAGTTCCATGAATCTCCACGGCCAGGGCTGCCATGATAAGTAACAGGGCATTAGACACCGCTGAGGACGGAAGACAACGGCCTTTCTCCCCTTCCTTGGTCAGCCCACAGCTGAAGCCCTAATAGCTTACAGCATGCATAAATGAAGTGGCAGCCCGGTTGCTGAGAGGTCAAAACTAAAGAAGACATCCACTGAATAGGGGCGTAAATCACTATGGCAGAGAGTGTGAGGCCCGAATGTGAGCAGGCAGACTCCCGGAAGTCCTTCCTTCTCAGCTCAGCTCTGCAGCCCCGAGTGTGTCACTTGTCTCCTCATCGGCCAGTTCTGTCGCCCCTCACGGCTGTCATGAGATTAAATGGCTGCATCCAAGTGAACCTTTTCGAATGAACTTGGCATAATAAACATGCTATACATCAGTTCCCATTGTTAGGTATTATTTATCTGCAACAGTAAATTCCATCTCCTCCCCATGTGCACATACGTATGTACACATGGCACAGCTTGTTCCACAGAGCTAACGCCTGGAAGACTCGATTGACCTCGACCCCCTGGACATCTGCCCTGGATTTCCCCGGAAGGTCAGACTCCACCTGGTCTTGCCTAATACGCTTTTAGAAGAGCAATTTCCAAGAATTAGCCCAGGATGATATAGGAGAGACCTAAGAAACCCTCTTGGATCTGGTGAAAAGTGCCAGGAGAACAGATCTCACAAGACTTAACTCTGAAGTGCCAGTCGCTGCCCTTGACTCTGAGCACTGAAGAGAGAGAGGTTTTTTTAAGGGGTTAAGAAAGGGATAAGGAGGATGGTAAGCATCAAATCAAGCAATAACAAAAGCATGGCAAACTCAGGTTCAGAAAGTTGAAATATCTTACGTGAAGTACCAGGGCTGGGATTTGATCCTGCACCTTCTAATTCTAAGGTAAAAATCCCTTCCACCACCACTACAGTTGTCATAATACAACTAGGTCAAGTAACATGGAGACATGGGCTTGATAGCTGTGGCTAATCAGCAATGAGTTACTGTAGACGCTAGGAAAAACCTATGGATAATCAGGAGGATTAAACTAATAAACATATCCTGTAATGGTTTTACTAGTCTTTGAATTAGCAAACTATTCCACATCTCTCATAAGAAAAAAATCCGAAGTTCAAATAGGAAAGATTAAAATACTGACAACCCTTTGCCACATTTAACAGAATAAAAATGGGAAGAGAAAATCAGCTCCATAAATGAAAGGAAAAATGACATCATATAAAATAGATAGTTTTAAAAATCTCTAAGAAATAAAAGAGCATTTTTGACAGCTTTATAATAATAAATTTGAAAACTCTGATGGAACGCACAAATTCCTAGCAAAAAAATAAATCGACCTCAGTAGAAATAGAAAGCATATTTAATCCCATAACTCTTAGAGATGGAAACATTGGTTAAAGTTATTCTCACAAAGAAAACGTCAGAACTTTATTATTGAATCCTACCAATTTTTCAACGAATTGAACAATTATTTCAGATAACAGACAAAAAAGAGATCCCCCAATTTATTTGTATAGTATAATTTTAATAACAAACTTAGGCAAGGATTCAAAAAAAGAAACAAAACTGCCAACCCATTTAATTGATAAATAAAATGCAAAAATGGTAAACAAAATATCAGCAAACCAAGTCCAAAGATCTATATCTACGCCTATATCTATGTCGGTATCCATGTATGGCAGCAGTACAACCTGACCAACTTTGGAATATGAGAATAATGAAAGATTGGCTAAATTTCAGAAAATGTGTAATCCCTCCTCACTCTATTAAAGATAAAAGAAGAAAAAGGATGATTACTTAAGTAAATGAGGAAAATTCACCTTGTATTTTATATACTCTAGCAGGCAGTTATAGTAAGACAAAACAAACTCCAGAAGTAAACCGGAAATAGGAGGTAACTTCCTCAAGTTGATACATCGTCTCTCCAGAGAAGAACCCAACTGACAGCAAAGACAGAAAAGCAGAAATACTGCAGCGTCTCCCTGAAAACTGGGACTGGAGTACGGAGCAACCCAAGGCATGAGGATTCAACAAATGAATGCACGACCAGCAAATGAGTGACGAGGAAGGGAAGAGGCCGGAGGAGAGAGGAGGATGAGGAGGGTAAAGCATCTTCAACTTGCTCAACTTGAACTCTCATCATGGTTGGGGCCTAGTTTTGTGTGGTCATTAGAAAATCATTTAAATCTCTAATATTATTAAGCTTCTTTATCTGTAACGCTAGGCTTTTTTGTTACCAAGGTTAACTGACAGGTTTAACTGTCATTAAAATTTAAAACCCCAGAAAATATGGGAAGAAGGGCAAGTTCGGGGGATACAAGTAAACTATTTTGGCTTTGGTAACAAAAGGTTTGAGATGTGGCCAGAACATCCATGAAGAGACAGAGGTCAACAGACGTAGAGTGTGAATCTGAGGCTTCAGGAAGTGGCTAGTGCTTTATTTTGGTTGCACTGGAAAGTGATGTAATGTAACAGTCATGATAGCTAACATGTAATTGAGTGCTAACTAAATTTTGGGGTTTTACATAGATTATGTCTTTTAATTCTCACAATAACCTATGAAATAGGTCTCTTATTATTCAAAGTTTACACACAAAGACACAGAAGTCAAAAAAATTTAGCAAGATAGCAAGTTTAGCAAACTGATAGCCTCAAAGTCATAGTGCTCCACTCCAACCTTCGTCCTCCCCACTCACTTAGAATCAGGTCTCATTTAGGATTTTCTCTCGCCAAAGAGCTATGAGATCTTGGGCAAGCTGCTAAAGCTCTTGAAACCTGAGATTTCTTTTATTGAAAAGAACATAATACGAATGCCATGGAGTTGTGTTTATTAAGCCAGGAACTATACATCAAGAGTCTGGAACACAGAGAAAAAGAAATGTCATAGATGGTGGTTCCCTTTTTTTCCCACCCAAGGCCGACCCCTCTGAAGTGGACACAGAACAAAGTCGGAGGGAGCTGCGGCTGTGCAGAAGCCCGGGGCCATGTGTGCATTCCGATCAGGTGGTGTTTTCTTACATTCCCAGCTACCCACGTCCACAGGATCCTCTTCGCAGACAGCCCACAGCCAACTCAAAGGGCAAAAGGTAACCATCAAAGCTGGAAAGGGAAATCGCTCTGAACTGAACAGATGACTTAAGCCCTTCCTCCTTTTCTAAAACACTATCTATGTTCTCTGATCTAATCTTGAGGAAGGGAAGACAAGGGAGGAGGTGGTGGGCGCTGTGAGGAGAAAGCTTAAATTAAACAACAGGAAATCTATTGGGGTGTTCATGAACCAGTAGCGTTTGGTGGAAAGACTGCAGACTGAATCAGACCAGTCAGCTTACGCTCCTGATTCTCCACAAATGACCACATGGATCATCTCCCGGCCTTCTAAGCCTCAGTAGCAGCAACTACAAAATACAGAACTGACATCTGTGCTACCCATATCAAATTAGATAATAGCACACGTCGGAAATGTTCTAAAAGGCAACTCTGCCTGGGTACCAGTATGAATTTCGGAACAATGACTAAAGAGTATTTTAGGGCCTATCTGCCTGCACCCCTACAGAGGAATCCACAGCACGAATCCTGGCTTCTGCAAGGGACAAACTATTGTCTCTAGTAGAACAATGGAAAATAGTATCTAATTTTAAAAATCTTTATATATTCTCAAAGTTATTGCCCTAAAGAAAAATATGTCCAACACTACACGGTCCCACAGCTCCTCAGACTAAAGCTTCAGCGTTCCAACAGGCCACCCGGCTGCGAAGTGTGGAGCAGCCTTCGGCGCCGTCCTGAGCTGGCCCTGTGGGTGCCAGGAGGCGCTGTGCACGGACACTCCAAGTGCTTTCCTTTCTATCAGGAAGCTCTTCACTTCTTTTGCTATCTTGTTCAACAAATGACGTTTATCTAACATACTACCCTGTCGGACAGGCCTTCAAGTCATGCAGGATTTGGGACCCAAAGCAGGCTCAGGTGGGCTCTGATGTATAATCAAGTATTTGTAGTGTAATATGCTCTCTATAATAACAGAGGCAGAACCAGGGAACAAACTTCATCACCAAAGCAATTTACTGCTTGTCATATTTCCAAAAAAAGGACTCTCCTCTCTGTTTTTGAAAATCCTTGGGTAATGCCCAAATAATTTTTAAGTGGAATCTCTGCTTTAAGAAAGTCCACCCACATTTTACTACATAAAATTCTAATTCCAAGAAATAGTTTCTTCCAGCTCTGCAATCATTTCCAAACATGAAGACATACTCCAGTGAATCATATTCAGAGTTCATGGAATTGTGACTTTAGGAATGAATTACACTTGCGATGAAATTTCTACCCCAATTTAGACATACACAACGTTATTCAGGCAGTGGACGCAGCGCACACAATCCTAAAATCTTAAACCACTCCACTGCCAGGGAGAGACTACCACCACTACTGGATCTCAGTCGTACACACAGTTCTTTAATATGATGATAAATTATGTAGCCCCTCGGAAAGTACCCCAGTGACCAAGATGTCACGCTGCAGGCCATTGCAATGACTCGGTAAATACGTCAATACCTCAGGGGCACTTCTCCTCACTGCTCACACTCGGGGCTCACTGGAGTTGAGCATAACCCTAACCGATGAAGACGCTCAGTCTCAGGTGGGGCTCCTTGCCCCACGCGGTAGCCACAGCACATAGCGCAGTGGGGATTTGAACCCAGAGCCTAGTGGCCCCTATTCACCATTCGCCTGCTCACACGTCGTGGATCTGTGACACTGGCCTTTGCCTACCTCCCCACCACACACTCACTGTTTTAAAAAATCATCTCTATTCCAGGAAGAAAGACATTTGGAAACGCCTCACCCCAGAAGCGGAGTAATAGAAACACTGTCGTTCTCGGAAAGAGTTTTAGAGTGGAAGATCCTGGACTCAGGAGTTTGAAGGACCTGGGTTCTTATCTTCAGCTGCCGGAGGATGAAACTCATCGCTTTTAAAGATTATACATCTACAGAGTCGTTTTTAATCCATGAGATGAGTAAGATGCTCAGGTTTTAAGTTTTTAGATTGAATGAATACTTATTAGAACAGAACACTTCTGTTTAGAAATTTTCATTTTTATTAGTACATGTGTGTTTGCAATATGTGATTACATCCATCACGGGGAGTTGGTCTCTTACCAGCAGAACACTGTCTCCCCAGACCAAAAGACATTTCTCTGAGCCTTTTTCCAATCACCTTCCACCTCCAGAAAAGCGCCACTGGTATGTTTGGTTCATTCTAGAATTTTCTATAAATGATGTTATACAATATGTGCTTTTTTTGCATACATCTGGCTTCTTTTGCCCACTGTGCTTTTATGCCTTGTTTTGTTTTTCGTTTTGGTTTTTTGAGACAGGTCAGGCTGACCTTGAACTCACTGTGGAGTCCATGCTGGCCCTGAGTTTGGGGCATCCCCTTGCCTCAGCCTTCTGTGTACTGGGATTATAGGCATGCACTCTCATGCCTGACTCGCCCAGTGTATTTCTGAAATTCACCCACGTCAAAGTGTGTAACATGTTCATTTCTAACCACAGCAGCATGATGTAAGCATTTAAAGAGATAATGGACATTATTACCCATAAAGGGTTCTAGGAAATGGTTGTTATCATCATCATCATCATCATCATCATCATCATTATTATTATCATTCAGAATAGGAAACCCCAGATCAGGACAGTACCAAGGACAGGACAGGATTAAGAGGAGGAATATCTCAATTGGTCACAGGCAAGTTTATTTGGAGAAAAGGGTTCATTATTAGCCTCTCTCTAGACAAATTCTTCATGTTTAACGTCATCCCAGACCAGAATCATGAATATGTGGCTTCTTTGTTTGTTGTTAAACTGAGCTGAAATTAGCCCACCAGATATCATTTCTTTTGCTCTGCAGAGACACCGAGAGTGCCTTCCGAGTGGGTTTTGTCTTGAGACAGGGTCTCTCTATGTAGTTTAGGCTGGCTTTGAACTTGCTATGTAGTCCAGACTGGCCTCAAACTGACAGCCATCCTCCTGCCTCAAACTGACAGCCATCCTCCTGCCTCAGCCTTCCAAGCACTGGGATGACAGGTGTGTACCACCGCACCTGAGTCCAAGGGTGTTTCTGAAGCATTCCCTATTGCCAAGCACAGAGACAGAGCCCACCTTTGTCAGCCCCCATGAGGGAAACGGCGTGTGAATGGCCATCTGTGACACCATCTCCACCAGGAGCCCACGTCCCTGTCACTTCTGTGCTGCCGTGTGCATCAACTTGTCCAACACTCTGGCCCTCCACGTAGGATCCAACACTGCACTTCACGAAGGGCACTTTGGCCACAATAAACAAATCCCTGCTCAAGGCAAGCGACCACTGAGACACACACCAGAGTCTTTTCTCCCGGGCAAAGTCATGCTTCATCAAAAGCATGGTCCCAAATCTAGATAGGAAAGGGGCACCATTTCCAAAGAGTCTCCTCAAGAATCACCCTCACAGAGTGAACCCTAAGTACAGAGTCCAGCTCAAGAGAATCCTCGGTTGCTTCTATGAGCTGGACGAACAGATGAGCCTCAGGAAAGACCCCTCACCTGGGGGCAACTCGGGCAAGAACAGTGTCCTTCAAGAAAAGAACAAGAACGCAAAGCTTATTAAAATATCACGGTGGAAGGTTTCAAGTCACATTTGGAGCAAGGTGTGGAAGAAAATCCTGAAGTCCCTGCAAGCCTGTGGGTGTAAGTTTTCATCCTGCTTCCTGCAGAAACAACATCTGTTCTTACATTCAGTTCCAGCCACCTCTGATATTTATTGCCTTTGCCGAATGCTGAAAGGATCTGAAATGTTAAATCTCTTGATCTGTCGGCAGACCTGTATTTTGTGAAAAGATGAGCTACATAATGGCACAAACTGGAGAAATTTCATGCATCCAAAAGACGTAAATCCCCATCACAGTGGAATTCTTTCAACACACAAGCATAGAAGTTATCAAATATATATCCGAGCTTCCTCTTCTTTTTCTTCTTTTCTTTTTAATCTTCTGTGTGTTGCTCCCTTTCCTTGAATAAGGTGCATTCAAGGTCAGTCTCACCTTTAACCCGCTCCCTTCTCTAAAACAACTTTGGCCTAAATGCACGGAGGGCAAAGCATGTGCTGGCTTGGACTCATTAAGTTCACAACATTCTCGTGGGAGAAGAAGGGAATCTGGTTCATTATCCTAACTCTTAATGAAGGATAAATGGCTTGTATTTAAGTGGGGTTTACATTTTATTTTTATCCAATGCTCAAGTTTGTTTGTTCTCATCCAAAAGTGAGGTAGTTACTAAACAGAGCCCAGGAAACAGGACTAAGTCTGTTTTCCTCAGGAGTTGAGCACGTCAGGGAGAAAAGTGGTTAACAAAGAGAAAAAGCCATTCTTGGGTTTCCCAATTTAAAGGTGTCGCTTTTAAAGGACTGAGGATGCCTAGAAGGTACGATAAGCAAAGGGGAAGCAATTAAATTTCCATGCAAGATTTCACTGATGTCAAGCTCTGCAGCAGTTTCTGGGCGCAGACCAGAATCCAATCTCCCGGGGCTACGTGATGGGTAAGAGAGGCGGCCTTCTTCTCCCTCCCTCTGCTCCTCATCTCCAATTTGTTAAGCACTCCCTCTATTCGTGACATTGCAGAGTGGTGGAGGAAATGTTGAGAAAGTGACCAGAGAAACTTGGGATTCTGGAGAAAGCGGAGGAGAGAAGCAGCGGGCATCAATCTGATGGTCCCTTCACCCTGGGAGATTCCCCCCACTTCAATCAGGTGCAATCCCGCCGTCCCCACAGAGCCTCATGTCTCCCCACAGTCATAATGAAAGGCTTACAGCATCCTCTCCCCCACCAGGCTCTGGGCTCCTAAAGAAACTTGGGTCTTCCATCCCTGGTGTTCTTTGGGCTGAGCTAATACCCAATAAATACCTTATGAGTGTACAAATGAACGAATGAATAGAGGGATAAAATTTCCACTCCAAGTACATCTGCTGCAGACTGCCTGATGATGAAGAATATATTCTGTGTAGAACTTATGATTATTATTATTGTGATTATTGAGAATTTTCACTTGAACTACATTCAAAGTGTTTTGCACATTAGTAACCTTAAAATTTTACCCCTATTTAAACTACTTGCATGACAATTCCAATCAAGATACCACTAACATACTTCAAAGAATTAGAAAGGACAATCATGAATTTCATCTGGAACCACAAGAGACCAAGAATAGCAAAAACGATCCTAAGCAACAGGGAAAAAGCTGGGGGCATCACAGTCCCAGACATAAAACTACACTATAGAGCTACAGTATTAAAAACAGCATGGTACTGGCAAAAAGACAGACCTGAGGATCAATGGAATAGAGTGGAGGATGCAGAAACAACCCCAAACACACTCAAATACCTCATCTTTGACAAAGAAGCCAAACGCCCTCATTGGAAGAAGGATAGCCTATTTAACAAATGGTGCTGGACAAATTGGCTAACCACATGTCGAAAATTAAAACTAGATATATGTCTCTCACCATGTACTAAACTCAAATCAAAATGGATCAAAGATCTAAACATTAAAACAGAAACATTAAATTTACTGGAGAATAGAATAGGAAGAACCCTCGAAGACATAGGGGTAGGAAAAAAATTTATGAACAAAACCCAGACTGCACGGGAAACA
>PVJO010021757.1:0-29326 GCA_004026905.1 Hystrix cristata | reverse complement strand
GAGGGGGGAAAACCAAGATGTATCATGTACAGGTACAAAATAACCATGTTGATTATGATCATTATGTATACAATGTACCATTACATGTTCTTGGTAAAAATAAAAAAAAAATTAAATAAAACTTAAATTATTTGAAATTTCCATGGGGTTACACTGTCCTGTTTATCTTCTACTCTTTGAAAGAACAGATGATCTCATAAGCTTGTGGATAAATTTTGGCTTGTTTTCACTAGTACAGTACTTGAATGGCTTTTGAATTTAAAGACTCTTGCCCTTACCTGTTAGGAAGAATTAGTACTTAAGAAAGTTTTAAAACATATCTCTACCTTCCTCCCCCCATTCTCAAACTTTGCAAATGACACTGTTTTATAAAAGTGTTTTAGGTGCTCCTTACATAATGGTAAGTTTTGCACGGAAACAACATGACAGTGGCTAAAGAAATAAAGTGTCTCTGTACTTTAAATGTTGTCTAATGGTGAATTCAGTAGCAGAATTATGGAGCGGGTTGAGGCTGTTGATGATTAACTAGGCTTATTGTTGCACAGAGTGTAGAGCCTGCTTTCAGGACACCTTTGGATGTGATGTGGCATGACTCCAAATCCGGTTTTACTCACATCCTGTGTTTCCAAACAGATTGACCATTAGTACTGTAATTGAACTGCTGAAGAAATAAAGACTGATGCATTTTTAAATGGAATTAAGTGGAACAGCCAAAGGAAAAAATAGAAGAAATGTATTCTGTAAATAATTAAGATTTAAGGATGAGCAAAATAGGTTTGGAAGATGAAAGCAATACTGAATATAACTTGGCACCTCTTGTGCGATGCTGATTTTGTTAGGGGTTTACCTTTGAGATTGGAACCTAACAGTAGTACCTCAAATAAACTATGAGGAAATACTGAAAGTGAATAGAACTATTTACTATCTTCATTTTCTTTCCTATTAAGAAGTAGACCATTGTCTCTAACTCTCAGGCCTGAGTGGGCTCGGTGCATTCTGCATTTGCAGTGAGGGGCGTAAGAGGGGGTATGTCAGGAAGAGCAGGTAGAGACAGAGATCAACTGCACAACTGAGGTCTTTCCCTTTAGCTTTGTGAAATCACAGGGTATTTATAACATTTTTTTCGTTAGGCACATACATATATGCAGCATACAAGAAATGCCAAAGAAATCTCCAGTCCAAAAAAAAAAAAACTTTGAAATTTGATTACTGTATTGCCCCAGCTCTCTATCAGGGACAGATAATTAAAGGGTGCTTGTGAATATTGGTGGTGACTAAAAATGCCACTACTACTGAGAAAATTATGTCCTGTGAAATGGATTTGCAATTTGCAGTTTGGCTCAGCATCAAGGATAGGGTGTACAAGGGTAAAAAGGGAAGTAATTTCTGAATGTATTTCCTTCATTGCTGTGACTTACTGCCTACTCTATGTTAGCCCTTTGGCTTTTATAGTTACAAGAAAGAAACGAATTCAGTTGCATTCCTTTGACCAAAAGAGTCATATAAATACAAACTGCTAGTTGTATTGTTTCTTTGTTTTGCAACTACTATAAAATATTACACTTTGCTATGTGAAAAACATATGGTGTATATGAAATCTATCCTCAGTTTTATAACTACTACAAAAATAGCTAGGAAAAAGCCCCTCTCAGTATGTCACTATTTTTAGCTGTGGACCATATTCTCAAAATCTCATAAGTAGGTAATCTGGACACAACAGAGTTGTCTTTCTGTGATTTTGACTTCTAGGCATTTCATGTGAGTAAAAAATTAAAGTTGATTTTACTATTTTTCATGTAAAGTTCACCTGCATGATTATTAATCAACTGCAAAGCCTCATACAAGGTGAGAAAATAACTTTATAATATTTTTCAAGGGTGTTTTCAAGGCAAGATAAAGACTTATTTTGTGATACTGTACAATGCCTATAGTCAGGACCAGAGAAAAGTGATCTAACTCTCTTGAGTTGTCTGCGGTCTGCACTTTGACTTCCTCCTCTCGGCCCAGTTCAGTCCAGATATTTCAACAGCTTGACTAAGCCTCATCACCATTTAGCTGCCAAATTCAGTGGCTGCCAATGTCGCTACTAGCTTTTTAAATACACCTGTTGCCAGCACTATGTTTGAGTCAAGAAGGCCAAACCTTTCTGGTCTGCCCCAGTGGATAGGATCTCTCTCAAAGGAGAATTATTTTCAATATCACTTCATCACTCTTCTTTAGGAAAACATTTTTTATTTCCTAGCAAGCTTTTTTCTTTGCAGAGAAACTGCATTCACATTGAATCTGGTATGTGACATCTGTTTGGGGTTAATCTATGAAGAAAAAAAAAAGTTCTGATAATCAATACTATCTCTAAGTTTTGCTTGTGTGGGGCCAGCAAAACAGTATGAACAAAAACAAAAAAGAAACAACAAACCCACAGAGACTTTCTGTAAACTGAGAAATTTAAAGTGTAATAATCAAATACTATCTAGAGAAGAAAAGTTAATCTGATAGTTAATGATATGTATTGTGTGGTAATTAGGTATAAACGCTAAGTAGTCGATACAAAGAGCTGTAATTAATGCGTTTCATGAAAGCAAGGCATCATTTTTGGTGGAGAAATGAATATAAAGTCATTTGGAGCTGCCTTCTGTTCTAATGATCCCTGGACCAGAGGAGCCTCTTTGGCCAGAGACTCGTATTTCCATTAGCATTTGCTCCTGGCTGGGAGGCCAGTGGCTTGGACGAATTTTCTCTATACACTACAAAAATGATTTAAAGTTGCAAATCGAAATGCAGTGGATTCAGTTTTGAGTCTTCCCAACTTTGGAAATACTGTATTATGATTTTGCTGTAGTTTTATACTTCTTTAAAGTGAAGAAATATGACACAGATTATTTCAATACATTGCACATCATCTAGTCACTGACAAGATTCTTCCTAGACACAATCTTTGCAGCCAGAATGTCTTCAGAAACTCATTTTTGATCCATCAGACCATCAGTCAGTGTTCACACAGTATGAGTGTTTTGCTTGTGTCAGTGGAATATCTGGTTTGCAGATGGATGGGTAGTTTATTTAAGTGGACTGTCTTATTGATCACATATCAGTCTACACATGCTAACAAGTGATGCAAAAAAACGCAGGTAAAGCCTTACCCACGTCTCTGGCCTCAGGTTGAATTGTCCTCACCCTGATAAGGTCTAGTTTTGCCTGCAAGCTGTGCATGACTCACGCAGCATTTTTTTTTTTTTTTTTTTGTGGTGCCGGGGATCAAACTCAGGCCCTTGTGCTTGCAAGGCAAGCACTCTAATCACTGAGCTAAATCCCCAGCCCGCAGCATTGTTCTTGACTGATTGATTTGTTGGTATGATCCAGGAAGTGATCTGGTTCAAATGCCCATTTTATTGGCTTCATCTTTACCTCCTTTCTTACCCCATATTTAATATATCAGCAAGTGTTGTTGGCGCTGTCTTAGAGCTACGTCTAAACATGACCATTCTCACTACTACTGTTGTCAGCACTCTGATCTAAATCCATGTATTTGGCCTGGACCAGTATGGTTGCCTCCTAACTTCTATTTGCTCCTACCTCTCAGTCTGTTTTCCACAGTGTAGCTATTCTTCCCCAGCTCACTTCAGATGTGGTCACTCCTTCAGTGGCTCTCCATTTCATCTAGAATACATTTTAACAATTTTTAAGGCTGCTGCTCTTTTTGTGTCTTACCCTCTTATCTGATTTCACCAGCTCACCTCCCCAACCCCCCTACCCCACCTTGTGCTCTGTGGTTTTAGTTTCCTTGACCTCTTGGCTACTTTTGCAAACATGCCAACTTCATTTTCCACTCAGGGTTTTTGCACTTGCTGTTACCCCGTGTAAAATGCTCTCCCTCAGGTCAGCCACACATCTCATTTTCTCACTTCTTCAGGCCTCTTCTCAAATGTCAGAGAGGACTTCTCTGATAAACATTTAAAATAGCACTCTCCTTGTCTCCCAATGTCTCCTTACCCAGCTTTATTTTTCTGTGACCCATCATCTGACATAGTAAGTTTTATTGGATTCTTTTCTATTGGCCTTTCTCACTGCAATGTAAACTTTGAGAGCAGGAACTTTGTGTCTTGGTGAACAGTTGTATCCTCAGAACACTTTCCTCCCACATTTATGAGTATTTCTGAATTCGCTTGAAGCACTGTCTCTTCGAGAGCTGAATAATCTTTTCTTAAAATTTAACTTTCCATTTTTTTTTTTTTTTTTTTTTTTGGTACCGGGGATCGAACTCAGGGCCTCATGCTTGCAAGGCGAACACTCTAACCACTAAGCTAAATCCCCGGCCCAAATCTTAATTCCATAGATTTAACACTTTATATGTTTGAAATATAATCTACTTAATCCTTGCTCTAGTCTGTTTGCCAGAGAAATCAAAGTAGTGAGAGACCTAAGGAATAACAGCAACTATTTAAAAAGCGCTTCTTACACAGCAGTTTCGGCTTAAGCATTTTGTATTATTTCATTTAATTCTATCGGTGGTCCCAAAGATAGGGGTCATGACTGCCCTTTTAAGGACAAAGATACTGAGAAGTTGGAGAGATTAAATAATTTGCTGTCAGGTCACACAGTTAACCACTGAGCTGATATTAGAATTTAGGTGTGGCTGACTCCATACTATCTCCTAGCAATCTGCTCCCGTAATTAAAGTCCAGTTATTAAAGAAATGGAACCTCTGGATTTAAAGCATTTGTTTCGCAACTACACGTGATCGCATTCTGGGGAATAGGTGGGTGTGTATGGCATATACAAATATTTATGTACACACATACATGTATCACATCATTATATAAATACATATGCATTTCAAAGATCCTTGGTACCACACCAGGTAGTTTGCCTTTTGGAAATGTCCTAAAGCCACTACATGGGCTTAGCCAGACTCAGGGAAACGCCACTTTGCCTCATTTCCTGGCACTAACGTTAAGCACCTAGTTGAAGCCACTTAGCAAAAGAGGGCAGGATCAAAACTCTGTTGTCTAGAGGAAAGGGGACGTCATCAATTCAGTTCCCCGCTTCTAAGCAGAGGCAGAGGAATAGGAAGAAAACCTAAATTCTCACAAAGCAGCGGACGCCTCCCTCCCAGGGTGGAAGCCCGGGCGCGCACGCGGGCGGGGCGTGGCCGCATGGTGGGCGGGGTTTGCTACGCCACGCCCCCCCTCGGGGATGCCGGGATGTTTACACTCCTGACAGCGGCGGCCGCGCGAGGAGGAGGAGGACGAGGAGGAGGACGAAGAGGAGGAGGAGGAGTGGAAGCTGCGGGGCGATGGGCCGCCGCTAGGCTCGCTCCGGTGTGCGCCTCGCCGTGCGCAGGGTGGGTGCCCAGGCCTGCAGCGTCGGCCGCGGCGGCGCGGCGGAAGGTGGCCGACCGGCTCGGGCCACGCAGTCTCGCCCCTGGCCCAGCGGGCCTTTCCGTGGCGGAGGTGCCGGGCCGAGCTGCCCGCTCGCTCCGAGTCCCTCGAGGGCGGGAGAACGGAACCCTCCCAACTTCCTGGTGAGTGTCTGGGGCTCGGGTGCCCGCCTGGGAGCTCCGGCCGGGCGGGGCTGTCTGCGGGGCGGCGGGGAGAGGGGGTCGGACCGAGCGCGCGGCGGCCTCGGCGGCCCTCGCCCGGGGAGGTGGGGCGGGGCGGGCCGCGCTCGGGCTGGGTGGGGGGCTCGGGCAGGTTGTGGTCGGCGGGAGCGCGGCTGGACCTCGAGCCGGCGCGCGCCCCAGCCGTCCCTGGCCAGGCGGGCGCCGCGGTAACTAAGAAACTCACGGCCACCGCGGCGGAGGCGGCGGCGGCGGCAACAGGTCTTTGGTTTCAGGACCGGAGGAACTTAAGCGAAGATCCGCCTCCCGGCTGAAGCTCATTGGCGGCGTCGGTTATTTATCCTTCCCCGATTGGCTAAATGCATCCGTCAGGATTCGGCAGCAGCCCAGTTTAGAAAAGTGAAGTTCATTGGCAGAGATTGGGTGGTGGGAGAATCCCAAAGGGTGAATCCTAGTGGCTCGAGAAGTTCAGGGAGGTCGAGAGACCTGCTAGAGAAGGAATTTGAGAGAGTTCAGGATTGGAGAATGTCGGAGGGAGGGTTCCCGAGGCAGTGGCCGGCATTGGTGGCAATGGAAAAGAAATACATTGAACAATCAAGGGCAAAGCCAGAGAGAGAAAAAGGGGAGCCCAAAGGAAAATGGAGAAAAGTGAGAAGACCACATGACCCCACAGTATTTCAGGAAATGAACTCAACCTAGACGATGTTGTGGGAAACCGAAAGAATTCCTTTTGCCTGTTTTCTTTATAGTGTAGCCCTTGGGAGACGTGTCACCAGGTGAATTTGTGTACTCGCCTAGCTGTGTTCCTTGCTATGGCTAAATACTAAAAATGTATTTTCCAGTAGGATATACACTTCTGCCCTTTAGGCATTCTGGTGACTGAATTGAAAATTGGAAATATATTACAGAAATGAAATGATTTTCCTTTTTCTTTGAGATTGCTGATTTTAAGAATACAATGGAAAAGAACTATCAGTTACCCTTACTATGTAGAGCATAATATGCCCTTCTAATACGTAATATAAACACTGTTTCTGATTCTTCCTTCTCCAAGAACTCTATAGTTTCAAGGATTATGCATGTTCCCTACAGACGACAGCAATGTGTCTTGTCAAGTTACCGAAAAAAGTTCACAGTATGTGTGTTTGAATCCGTTGTGTTCAGGGCCAGGCGCTGCTGTTGGTGTGATCAAAGGATGGTGTAGTACTACTCCTTGTACTCAGAGCTTTTGGAATGTTTGAGACAACTGGCCCCACTGAAAACGGTGAATAGTTGAACAACGCATACAATTAACATAGTTTAATAGAAACGCTTTGTGGCATTTCTTGCGAAACAGATGCCGAGATTTCTTGGCTATAACACTTGGCAGAGGTCAAGGGACTTGCATTGGTAATAACAACCTAAGCAGTTACTTCCTTTTCAGAGGAAGGAATCTTCTGCTCCCCTCGGGGAGATCAGTTCACAGTTGCTTCACCCCTAAAACCGCAGCATCCTGTATTTTGTCCTGGACTGGGAACTTTGCTGGGGTGGGGAAGAGGTGTCAGAGCTTTTAAACTTTGCCTCTTGGAGGAGTCAGAGGATTAAACATGTATGGGGCGCGTAAGAGAAAGGCTGGCGAAATACAGAGGCGAAGGAACCTTTTAAAAGGAGGCTGGTTGTGTTTTTTAAGAGGTGGGGAGAAGAGGGGTGGGGAAGCCCAAGGACCCTTCCTAGAGGTGCCGGCTTGAAATTCCGCTTTCTGGCAGGAGACCCCGCCCCCAGGCCGCTGATCCCCGAAGCCAATGAGCGTTGAGGACACCGCGGCTCCCGCTGGGGAGGGTGGGTACTTCCTACCCGGGCCTCGGCTAGGCTCGGGGAGCGCAAGTTCCTCCTCCAACGGTGTGGGCAGGAGGGGGGACGCTAGGCTGAGGCTTAGTCCTATGAAATTACTACTGAAAAATAAAGAAGGAGGGGGCTCCAGTTTCTTCAGAGCCCTCCTAGGTGTTTCATTTCGCAATCTGGCTGCTCCTTGAACTCATCATTTTTACTGAAACTGTACAATAGTAGATAAATGAAAGTGGCCAGCAAACTAAATATAATCTGAGTGGAGATTTTACTCTGAAATAATCTGAAAATGAAAAACAAATTGTTACAAGCTCACTGGTTACATGTTTTCACAGCCCCTTGGGAGTCTTGCCCCGGTTTAAAAAAATCTTACCAATTTAGAAATTGAAGATTGTATCTTTTTATCTAGGCATACTGAGTCATTTTATAAAACTACTAGTCATTTATCCGGGTACTACCTGTTGCACCCTTCGTTCATTTCTCCCTTACATGTTTTCCTGACTGGCTAATTGCAACAGTTTGTTGCCAACCCATTAAAACAACACTTATTCCAGGAATGAGGAAAGCATGTCTGGTATGATGGCAATATGCTAGTGGAGGAGGGGAGAGTTGAGGCCGGTTATTATCATACCTGATTAATAAATTAAAAATAAGTATCGTAGTTTTAAGTGACTAGAAGTGCATAGCAGTTACAGTTTGTGTGAACAGATATTTAATCTTCTAACCTCTGTACCCCAGTCCCGATCATCTGGTTGTCACAACTGACAATTTTAAGCTCAGGTTTATTAGTAACATTTAAGTATCCTTAGTGCATTTATTGAGCTTTAGCTTTTTTCTGATTTAAATGTATGATCTGAGATACTGTTAGAGACCTTTTTAGAGCCAGACGCGATTTTCTTAGGAATTGTCTGATATTTTAAAGTATGTCTATGTACTGTTAAAACTAATATAGCCACCAATCAGGACATCTGGAGAGAAGAGAACAATGGTTACTTGATGCACTTTTGTTAAATAGATAGCTTAATTACATAATAAATTCTAAAATTCCTTTCAAATTTTGTTCCCTCGATTTTTTCTTTTAATGGGTTTTGGTATTTAAAAAAATTTACAGTGTAGTTTCATTGTACAACTCTCTCCCCATTCCTGGTTTCATCCAAATGAAAGTTTGTCCCTTCCAATATTTGAGTGTTCTGTGGACAGGCATTTCATTACATCATCTGTAAAACATGGTAGCAAACTTAATGTAGTACTTGAGGATGTCTTAGAAGAGGCATGTGTGATTGTATTTATTGTGCATTGGTTTATTATCAGTTTATCTGCTTCCTATAAACACATAGCAAAATGTTTTAATACATAATTATTTGTTTATACTTTTGAGGTTGTTTCAGTTTAATTCTTCCTCCAATTTTTTTCATCCATAAGGAATATCGATTAATAATATTTGGTTATATAATTGTAATCAAAGACTGTATATGCATTTGTAGAATCTAATGGCAATTCAGAATTTTTAATCTGATGCCATTCAATCTTAGATTTGTAAAACTACTAATTTCTTTTTGAATAACTTTAATTATCCTTCTGTAGTATGTATTTTCACAAAATATTTTTTCATTGTGAAGAAAATGTGTAGAGACCATTTCATGGTTTTTCATAAGCAAAGGAAATGAGGACAGATGATCATGAATCACTTTTGTATTTTTTGAGCAGGATAACTTACTTTTTAACCTTTATGAAAATAACAGCTCTGTCATAAAATTTATGTAATGAGTTTATACAGTTAGTTGTTTTGTAGGAAAGCTGTCCAAAGGGTTAAGCAGTGTGTAAATAAACAAAATTTTTTAAAGTGACTAATAAAAATTTAGAAATGTTACTTAATGAAAATAAGCTTTTTTGTAAATTGCCATTGGTCATGTGTTGATAATTATTAAAAGCTACATTTTCATACCAGGCTACTTATGGTTTTTTTTTTTTTTAAAACCAGACTACTTTTGTATAGACCAGGAGTTCACAGACTTTTTCTTGTGGGCAGGTAGTACGTGTTTTGGGGACTGTGTGTAGTACAAAGTAGTTGGACATAGTTGTGCTCCATTAAAACTTTATCTATACAAATAAGCAGTTGGCCTGTTCCGGGTTTAGAAGAACACGCCGAAGGTGTGATTCTAGGCCTTGATGTTTGGGTTGATGTGGATTTTCCTAAAGCAGTATTTTGTAACTTTTTTTTTTATACTTGGACCTTTATGACAATTTGTTGATCTTTCCTAGTACCCATCTATGCAGTCTCAATTTTTGTGTTTTCTTTCAGAGTTGATAAACACACAAATCTCTCAGGTTTATACACCTCTCAGGTTTCTCCAGCACTGTTTGCCCCTGGCAGATCGCAGACCCGTCTTGTGATACTGAATGCGTGTTTGCCTGCCTCTGACTTTGGTCACCTATAGAGGGAATTTCTGGCTTGAACAAGAAGGTAGGACTATTTTTCTTTGGTTGTTTTTTTTTTTTTTTTTTTGGTGGTGCCGAGGATCAAACTCAGGGCCTTGTGCTTGCAAGGCAAGTACTTTAACTGCTGAGCTAAATCCCCAGCCCAGGACTATTTTTATATTAAGAAAAATAGACTTAGTCTTTCACAAAAGACTTTTTTCTTGTAAAAATTATTTTTTCCAGTAAAAATAATACTACTGGAAAGGACCTGTGCTTTAGAGGTAGGCCTAGAGTCCGTGGCCTTAGGGGGCAGATGATCTTGCTCCCTTTGCTGTGAGAGTTAGCTGTAGGCTGGCTGATGAGGTCCAGCTGCTGAGATGTAATGGCGCCGAAGGGAGTAGAAAGCGAAGCACCTTTGAAATGACACAGAATTTCTCAGTGCCACCCAGGAATGGGTTCTGACTTTATGGGAATTTTGACTTCTTAGCCCTGAGGGAATCCGGGTGAGGACCTGGCTTATTTCAGAGGTTCCTGGGTAGTTGCTTCCAACTACAAGCAGTCTCTTCTCTTTATCTGACCCTCCTGCCCATATGTTACCATTTTCTAGGTTTCCCATTGTGTGAAAATAACTAGATATAATGCCCTAGGTTTGTTTGCTATTTTATGATCTTGGTTAAGTTACTTGAATTTGTTCAGAGTAGGTTTTCTCAACTCATATGAAGTTGCTTTGAAAATAAATGGATATATCTTCGTAAATGGGCAGTAATGGTCCAGTAAGTGTTACTTTGATTTCACCTAAATTGCTATTTTTTAGGTGTCTGTGGTGATGGGAAACTCTTCTGTTAGCAGTTTCTTCTGATGACAGGCCCAGTTACCTGCTCTGCTTTGTCTCAGTCTTGCCTGAACAGAGTCCCTCCCAGTTCTCCTGCCTTTTATACTGTCTGTTTGAATTATTCTTTCTCTTTGCCCTGTGATTTCCATATTCCTAATTTAATGGTTCCCACATTTGAGTTAGTGTTTTTATGACCTTTTTTTGGGAGTATGGGAAGAGGCAGTAATCTCTGTTTTTCAAGTAGATAGAACAGCAGGAATCTTGGGGCCTCTGCCACATTCTAGGCTGGTAATGGTGAGCCTTTCAGAGAGCACTTTTGTGATTAAAAACAGCCTGCTGCAGCACGGGTGCCATAGGGTTGCCACCACTGTTCTAGGGTATAAAAACATAAGTTGCAAAAAGATCTTTAAATATTGATGCAAAAATGGCAAAATTAAAATTTTTCTTTCCACTACGGTTATAATTCTGGTTCTTTATTGAAATATTTTTCCCATATTCACAAATTTACTCAGGTGAATTACTATAATTTTTATTGTTTGTAATCATAATAGGGCCCTATGTCTCTTATATTATAATTGGAAAAACTGAATAATCTGGTTATGAAAACTATCATGGCGTCAGTATACAAGAATTCCGAATCTTTCATTATCTTTATCTAGTTGTTGTTTACCTAGAGTAAAATAATATGCTGTGTTTATATACTACTATAAAGACACTGAGAACTAGACGGGTAATTTACCTTGGTCATGTAACATGTCCTTAATCCAAACAGTTTATTTTTGGACACAGTTTGTAAATCAGCAGATACATGTGAGTTGAAAGATACTATACAAAGAGGATATTTTTTGCTGAATTGATTTTATAGAAATCTATTCTCATATCTTACAGCAACCTATAAATTCACTTTATTGTTTTCTTCACACTGTTGTTTGAACATGTTCAGAATAGTATAATGGCAGGTGTGGTATTTAGTGAAAATTGGCATGTCTTCCCATTTTCAAAATACACCTAAAATAATGTTTTAATACAGTTTTACATTTCATAAATATTTTGATTATTGAATGGCATATCGTTTTTCAACTTTATTGTTTGTGTGACTTTGAGGGTTTAAAATATCAGCTGGTAATAACAATTACCTTTTGTTCCATAGCTGTCTCATTTACTCCTCTCCTTGCTCTTTATTTGTACACTATTTTTTCTTAGCAGGAAGGAATTTATTACGTAGTATTTAATAGAGTTGATGGCTGTGAGGCAGGTCAGGCTTCCAGCAAAGTGTCTCAATACCGGGCCAGCATGGAAGTTGTTGCTGCTGCTTCAAGCAGAAAACTGCCCATCTAAAATGATAAAGCCACTGTCCAGATCACAACACAGCTAAGATGGGGAAGTTGTAGGGGCCTGGAAACTATACCCAGACTATCCTTACAGACAGGAAATGGATGCTCTGGGCCCTGGGTCTTAACACCTATTTTAGTTTCCTAGGGCTGCTGTAAAATATTACCACACTTTATACTCTCACAGCTCTGAAGGGCAGCAGTAAGAAATAGAGGTGTTTGGCCATGCCGTTTTCTCTAAAGGATAGGCAGGCTGTGTGCCATGCCCTTCTGCTATCTTCTGGTTTTGGTGTCGCCGTTGCCTTTTCTTGGCATGTAGACTTCATCACTGCAATCTCTGCCTGTGCCACACGGCATTCTTTCTGGGTGTCACTGTATCTCTTCTCCTTTTTAAAAAGAAGGGCACCCTAATGGCTTCATCTTTACCTCTGATCATTCTTACATTTAAAATTTAACAAGCAACATTTATACTTTTTTATTCAGAATCTTCACAAAAGATTTTCACATTTCTTTTTCTTTCAGTCTTAACAGCTGATTTTAAGCTTGTGCATGGTTTGTATCTAAGAGATAAAGATAGATACTGTAGTTATCTTGTATATTTGTAATGCACAGTATTCTATTGCTATTGTAAAATGGATGTTTGAAAATCAGTTCTTCCATTTACCTTATCATCTTTAGTTTCCCTTAGGAGACTAAATACTTTCAGAATTTGAAGGCAACTTACAGATTGTATAGATAATTACTTTAATTAAGGTGAATAAACTGAAACCCAAGGACTATAGACTTACCGATCAATACTCTACTAGATTCCATGTTTCCCAAGTTTTCAATCAGAGTTCTTGTTGGTGCCTCCTTGTTTTGTAACAGTAATACCTGTGTGTAAGTTTAGTAACATTTTTGATAATAGGCACAGTGTATTTTTCACTTTTCCTGGATTAGCAGGAACTTGTTTTGTTCATGGTACATTCTCAGTAAAGATTTGCTGGTAGAGTGATGGCATTGTACTTTTGATTGCCCATGTGTGGGCCTTCAGCATCTTATTAAGGCAGCAAGTATTTGAGTGCCAATTTGTGCATTCGTGAAGTATTCATTACCTCAGAAATGTTTGTTATAGTGTCATATTGCAATAGGATTGAAAAAGGCAAAGAAATTGCCACTATGGAAATAGTCTTAGGATGGAGCCCTTCCTTAGAGGCAGTAGCTAGGAGAGTGAATGTCAGAAAGCTCGTGGGTGGTTACAAGGTTGTCTGGGCAATATTACATGAAAATATATTTCGTTGTTTCAGGTACCTTGAGTCACAAGCATCAGGCATCATTTTTAATCATTTTAGTATAGGAAATAACTTAAATGCTTGCATTGCTTTTTGTGTGATATTTTTGGGAACCCACTGACCATTTTCTCCCTCTAATTTCTTTTTCTCTTTCTATGATTCAGAGATTATGGGTCCCTCGGTTTCCTTTATCTTGGTGGTGTGCGTCTCTCTCAGATGTTGGTTCTGGTGTATTCCTTGTGTCCCATGTTCTGTGACAATTCTCCTTTGCAAAATAGAATGATTAGAATATGATTCAAATCAATCCTGGAAATTTATTTCATGATTCCTTGAAGAAGTTACATCCATTTTTAGGTTGAAAATAATTAACAAAATTTGTGTAGCTGTTTGAAAACTCTTTGTTAAGCTGTGGTCCTCAGAGTGCCCCTCAGAGTGTATCTAAGTGTTAGTTGTAGTTGAATCCTAACCAGCCATCCACTTGTTAGTATACTGCTTATGCTGTGTGCTGTTCTCACCATTTTTGGCATTTTTACAGAATTTGTCTCAGCTCGGTGTGAAAGTTTACCACTTCCCTTACTCCTTAGGTAGTTTGTTTTTTTTCATAAGAGCAAAAAGCCCTTTGCCTTGCCCCATAGACTTTCTGACTCCAGTTACCAATGCTTGAGACCTACCTGTAGCTTTCTACTGTATCTTGTTCCACATCTTGGCTGCACCAAGCTTTTCTGCCTTGAATATCTGGCCATGCTGGCAAGTATTAAAAAACATTACAATGAGTAACCTGTTCCTTTTTCCATGACTGTCTTATTTCCGTTTGTCCTTTGATAAGAAGTCACTAGTACTTGAGTCTGTGTAACTTCTCTCCTTGTCAAGTAGCTACAGGCCTTTGCGTACAAATGACGCTCTTTATTCAAAAAAGCCTATTTGGTAATGTTGAAACCACTTCCTATTAGTGATTTTTTTCTTTTAAATTTAGCGTCTTTAAGCACAGGTTATTTTTGTTCAGGGCCATTTCCCTCATCCACATTTTGAGAATGTTCAAAAGGTAAACAGTTGACTGCATGACATTTGGTGCTGACTTCAGTTTCAGGTCGAAGTGAGAGTTTCTGAACTTGGGAGTCTTATTTTGCTGAAAGCAGAAAACAGATTAAGACGATCTGTAAGATGAATGGTTCTGTGATTACATTCATTTTATGATTCTTCTTTCTCTTTTCTTTCTTTATTTTTCTGCGTATTTTCCTGCTTGGCCCACCATTTACAGGCCAAAGAAAGAGAAATGTAGAGGTCATTGGTAAGTAGTAAGAAAAACCTGGAGAGCTGTGGATTTTCAGCAGGAGTGGATAGAGAGATGTAATCGTCACGATAAAGTAGTAGGAAAAAAGAAATCTTAACAAAAAGGGAGAGAAGGATGCAAAAAATATAATTTCATGTGCTTTTCACTCATTTCAAAAGATTGTTCTGAGATTTTTATTATAAAATTAACTGTTGGTACATACGTTGTGCCAGAGTTGTAGTAGTGTTCTTAATCGTTTGAAATTAAGATAGTACATACTTACCACTTAATTTATGCATTAATTTTCTTTAAAAAAATCTGCATTTTATAGTGTTTTTAAAGTATACTTGCTGGGTGGTAATCTCTACATAAATTGGATGGTCATGGAAGGAAGGTAGTTTTCAAACAGTTGTTGGCCCAAAGAGGTTTATTCCAGTTTTGCTTGGAGATGTCACTTTGCCAGTTTTTAAAAATTACAAAGCACTTTGGATCACCACTGTCAGATGATTAGATTACTCTTTGAGTCTGGAAGACTCATGAGAATCCATATCAAAGCAAGTATCTAGCTTTATGCTTTTTAAATTATTTCAGTCTTTATTAGTTATAGAATATGAGAGTAAATGAATGACCTGACCTTGTATCATACTGCCTGGCTCATCTGTCTTTTCATGGTTCCACAGGGCTGCGTTGCTTTCAACCTGATCCTGATCTACCTTTTCAGATTTGTTTTTTCCCCTACATTTTAGTTACATGTTGCAACTTATGTTTTCTTAAAATAAATTTTGTACTCTTTTTGGATATTCTGCTCTATTTTTATGATTTTTTTTTTCCTTCCTGCTTTTAATGTTTCCACACTTCAACTGTTCCATCTCAATTTATTAACTATTGTTGTCCTTTAAAGTCCTGCTCAAACAATATAGAAAACATAAAGAAACTTCTTATTTCTTCTGCCTCTTTAGGCCTTTAATACTTTTTGTTTCTCCCAGTAGATGTACTTTAACATCTTTCCTCAAATATAAGCTTCTGGAAATTGTGAATCATGTCCTGTGCATATTTGTTTCTTCTATCGCTTATGACCCTTCTTGTTGGAACTGGCCATTCAGAGAATACTGGATACCTGCTTCTTGGAGACTGTGTGAAACGGGAGGTCTGGGCAGGTCCTAGCAGTTAGAGAACGTCCAGAGCAATTGAGCACTTGGCTTCAGGGAAGTCTAGGATGATTTCCAGGAACAAGTCCCTGCAAGGCTCCTAGAACAACCCCGGGGCATAAAGGAGGTCTTAATGTGTGAAACTGGTAAAAATCTGATTTGTGAGTGGTCGCTGTCAGGACATTCAGGTATCTATTTTGAGAGGGCTGAGTTTTCAATCTGAATTTTGAACTTTAAGTTCCGAAAGCTTTCCAGTTGGCTGAGATGGGAACTAGGACATTGAAAAACAGATGTATCAGACGTAGACTGGGTGCAAATGGTGTGGGATATGGAGCAAGGTAGAGACTCGTTTGGTGATGAGACGTAAATTAAAGGCAGAGCCAACAAGGAATATAAGAGATGAGTTCCTGGAATTAATGCACTAAGTTAGAACAGAACCAAAAATCAGATTAAATTAACTTGAAGCTGATTTATCAGATCGTTCACTAGGTGTCCTTTAATTTCCTTTCTTTAGAGGCCAGCTTATTCTTAGACCAACTTAAGTGATCTGGCTTTGTGTGCAGTATGTGAAAGTTACTGTTTGCCAGATTAATCCCATTTTTATGTTCTAACGGTCTGTTTTATATTCTAACAGTTTTCTTCCTTCTTGAAGAAAATGTACTCAGTTAAATAATATACACAATAGACTAATAATTGAAATTATTTTCAATAGAGTAATTACTATTTGTGAACTGATAGACTTTCGTTTGCTTTATGAACATCAAATGCTGACATAATGAAAGGTTGTTTCATTTCAAAATAGATATATTTTTCTAACAAGATGTAGTAATCCCAGCTACTCGGGAGATTGAGGCAGGAAGATCTTGAGTTTAGGCCAACCTGAGCAATTAGCAAGACCTTGTGTCAAAAACAAAACAGCATAAAACCAAACCAAACAAAAAGGGTTGAGAATATAGCTAAGGGGTTGAGTGTTTGCCTCATACTGTACAACAGTGGCACTTCGGTTCATGAATGCTTTTGTTTGTGAACAATTTGGTTTGGAAACAGAAGCATTTGACAGAATTTTGTTTTTGTTCGCACACTGTGTCGGTGATGACAGACATGGCCATGGCCATCTTTCCTGCATGAACACGAACGTGGGCATCTTTTCCAGAGTCGTGGAACAAATTAAGTTTATGAACCAAGGCAACACTAAATGTGAGGTCCTGGTTTCAGTTCTTGGTATGTCAGCAAAACAACAAAACAAACCACATTTTTTTTCTTAGTTATTGGAAGTCTAAAAGATTAATCACTATGTTAAAAAATTATTTTTTAAAGACTTAGGAATACAGCTCAGTGGTAGAGCTTTGCCTAGCATGCATGAGGCACTGTGTTTGAGTTTCAGCATAGGAAAAAAAAAAATGTTACTTTTAAAAACACCTTAAATTGGGCATGGTAGTGCATGCTTCTAACCCCAGTACTCTGGGAGGTTAAGGCAGGAAGATTCCAAGTTCAAGCTGCACCTGCTTGGGCAATTTAGCAATTTACTGAGATCCTCTCTCAATACAAAACAATAAAAAAGGGCTGGGGATGTACCTCAGTATGAGGCCTTGGGTTGAACCTCTAGTACCAGAAAAAAAAAAAAATTAAAAATTCTGACAAAAGGCCTATGTGAGTGACTGAAAGATACAATGTACGTTCTTGAATTAGTAACAAGCACATAGGAAATTAACCTGGAAAGGACTAGGCTAGAAAGGTTGAACATCTTCTCTTCTGTGATGTGATTGTGAATTTACTTGTATTTTTATGTTTTCAAGTTTGATTGTAAAAGCAATAAAAACTATAGGGCTTTGTCATCTTTCTCTTTGGCTCGTGGTTAGTGGCAGATCAAGAACTGTCATTGAATAAGAATGACAAGATGGATTTGTTAAAGTATTAAGTTTGGTTTATAAAATTTATAAAGGAATTAAATTCAGACTTGAAAATTCATACTATACTGTACTTAAAAATTACCAAGAAAAAGAATTTCAAGTGTTTTTTAATGAACAGTTTTTCTTTTATGTGTTTTCTTTTTCCATTTTTTAAATTTAAGATTGAGTTACATTTATGCCTTTTAAAAAGATTTTTAGCTTTGTTTAAAGTCCTTCAAATATTATCTCAGTAATTTTAAACTCCTTGGCCTCTTGGCTTTTACTCCTATGTCATCTCCTGTTTCTGATTTAAGGGCTCTACTTGGCTTCTCTATTTGTGCTGTGCTTCAGTCTGGATTTCTCTCCTTTTTTTGCCTGGTTAGCTTCTGCATATCCTTTGTCTTATCCTGGGTATCTTTTCTTCAAGGCCTTGCCTGACGCTGACTGCCTACTTAGATCCTGGCATCTTCCTGTGAACTCTGGTAGTAGCAGCACACGATGTTGTCTGCCGTAGTCTTGCTTCCTTAGATTGTAAAAGTCTATTTCTGTGTGTCTCCCTTGTGAATAACTGGAGGGATTGAAATTGCCTTTGTCTTTTCTTGTATTTTCAACAGCTCTGTGATAGAGAAAACAATCAGTTGTGCTCAAAAATAGCATAATAAATGAATGAATTGGAGAAGGTAAGAGATAAACAATCTTGAGATAGCCTTTAGTGTTTGGCAGAGGGTGGTGGTGGTCTGAGTAGATGATAGTATTACTTAATCTTCATTTGCAGCAGTCCTTTCTCCCTTTCCCTTCACCTCCCACCATGTTCAAGTAGTTTTGTTTTTTTGCTGAAATAAGATGAAACAAAGAAGAGACTTAACTTCCTTGCAGTTTCTAAAGATACTTTATTTAGGCCATGGCATTTACTGTCTCATTGAGGGCAGAGATGGCTTATCCCAGGAGTAAAGAGGTATAATCTCCCTTTTTATTGGGTTATTTTGTGACCCTTCTGCAACTTTGATTCCTTGTAGTCTTTCATAAGCAGTAGGAACATGATCATGAGAGGTACAGGGAACATTTTGTCCCAATATGGTTTGAGGAGTTTTACAGCTGTATACAGAATGTGAAGGCACCTGGCCTTTATATGCCATCATGCTAAGAGAGTAATGGAGGTCCTTCCAATATACAGTAGTTGTACAAAATAAATGGATATCCAATTTGTAAAAATTTCTGTTTACTTAGAGAAAGGTAGAGTTGAAATATTATTAAGATGTAAGGAAATAGTTTTTACCTTAGATATAGATATATTAGAAGAGTCCCTAATGCTGAAGACCAAAGGAGAAGAAATATTAACCAGATTAGAATTTAGAATCCCACTCTTAAGCAGGAAGAATAGCGTTCTTCTCAATTCTGATTAAATCGACATTTATCAGAAGTAACCAAGTTAAGAATAGAAGTTTCTGTGTGAGGCGAAGAGGCTGCCTCTCATGTTGAGTGTGGGATACTTGTGAAATATCCAGGTGGCCCTGTCGGATAGGCTCAGTGTGTTGAGCTTGGCAGAGAGGTGCATCCTGGAGTAGAGCTGGTGTCAGCAGCATAGAGGATGGTGGATTGCATGCTGGAGCAGGTGAGTCTGTTCAGAAAAGGTGCGTTTTGGATCCCGTTAATCCTGCTCACTTAAAAGTCAGTTTGATTGGAAAATAAATAGTGAATACTGGGGGAAACTACAAATTAATTTGCTTCCTGACTTAAGTATATGATTTAGGATATTTTTCTTGTGAACCCCCAGATAATGTCTTTAGTATATGCCATGTTTCTAACAGTTTATCATCCTGTAGTTAGAATAATGGATACTCATAAGTTCAGAAGTTTTCTGAAAAAAAGTTTATTTGGATAGCAGTTATATAATTCCATTGTGAATGTTTGCAGAGATTTTTAATGTTGTGGTTTGAGTCTTTTATATTTAAAGTCTCTAATATAGCATCCTAGATAGCTTCATCAGCATAACATTATTTTTGTTATTTCTACTATTAATTTAAAATAGTAATCCTTATTTGGATATGTTCATAAAATGAGCATTTCACAGAATATGTGTGCCAGAGAAAGTACATTTATTTCTAATATATGCTTGTATATGTTAAAAGACAGGGGATTGGGGATTTAGCTCAGTGGTTAGAGTGCTTGCCTTGCAAAGCATAAGGCCCTGAGTTCGATTCCCAGCACCAAAAAAAAAAAAGTTCTCTGCAGAGGATATTAGAAGACCTAGAGCAGTGGTGGCAACCCTGTGTGGCACACTTGCAGTACCTGGCTCTTTATTATTGTTAAAAGCTCTAAAAGGTTCATCATCAATGACCTAGAGAGCTTTACCACTGAGCAAAACACCTATTACCTTGTCTAGTTGATAGGAACATCAGGAGAAATAACTAACAGGAAAGAGTTTTACAACTACTTTATATTTTGTTGTAAACCGTGGTATATAAAGAAATGAGAATTTGTGGAAGTTCAGGAATAATCGGTGCATACAGCTTTGTTTGTCCTAAATAGATGTTTTGTGTTTTTTTCCCCCATATTGGGGATTGAACCCAGATGCTCAAATATGGTAGGCAGGTACTCAGCCAGTGACCTACATCCAGCCTAAGCAGCACCTAAATACAGTGGGTACGCAGAATATCTTTGTCAAATGAATACATATGGGCAGTTAATAAGTCTTTTATAAGAATAAAAATATAAACATTTATTAATTCAAAAAATGCTATTAAATTTCTGGTTTATTTAAATAAGTTTTTTTTTTTTTTTTTGGCAATTTTTCTGGTAGTACTTGTTGCAGATCAAAGGCTATTAAAACAAATGACTTTACAATAAAAAAATTTGTACTAATGAAAGTATTTCCAGTTTGATCCCCCCCACACACAAACCAAACCAAAAAAAAAGTATTTCCATGTACTAGCCTGCATTCCATAAGACTGTACCAACTTTGTTATGATAGAATTCACTGCTATGAATTACTTAGTGCAACAAATTCAATAGACTGTTTTTTATAGTCATTTGGGAAAATGGGTCCACGCCATTTCTCTTAACTCTTTATGTAATGTCAGTTTGTTTGCCATGTTTATAGTATTACAGCAAAGTGATTACATTAGTGAACATACGCGTTTGTCAACTTTAGTTGTTGCATGTCAGTGATCGAATGACATAGCAAAAACATAAGTGAAACTTTTAACAACATCCTGTGCCTGCAGTTAATGTAAACAAATAGTCTATCAAAAGCTTTTTGATAAAGTTCTTTAAAAGGACTAAACAGGGATCACTTGTCTTTCACATTATCATAAAATTTTTTTCTATAAAGATAAGTAGAAGAAATAATGCTATTTTGCATTTCTATGCTGCTTAACACTTTTGAGAATCATTAACACTGTATTCTTTGAGCCTTTTACGTAGAAAGTGTTCTGTATTTGTGGCTTCTGAGATAAGGATTGCAGTCATGCTCTGGCATTGCTTCTGTGTACTTCGCTATGTTTCTTTACTTGCACCTGTTGGCTTGAACCATCAGGGCACTCATACCACCTGATGGGACTGTTCCGTGCTGTGTGGTGGGACAATCATGCAAGTACTGCTGGTGGTTCAGAGTTGCCAGGCAGCAAGACATATGAATTATGGCCTGGTTGAGAATGTTAAAAAGGAGGGTACTGAGAAAATAGAGCGATTATCTTGTCTTTGTCGCTCAAAATGGGGAGCTCCTGTGAATTTGAACTAAGTCTCTCTACTGTTAGATCCGTAGTCTTTATAGTAGCTTGTTTTTCTTCTATATTTGATTGGTTATTAAAATATTTGTTGTATATAACGGTATACAAATAAGGAATGAACATATTCAGCCAGTACGTAGTCGTTGCTACAAATGTTTAGGTTATGGGTAAATCCTCAGATAGACAGATAATTGATTCATTAAAATACACTAAGACAAATGTTTGAAGAGTATTTCACAAAGGTCTACCTGAGTGGAAAGCAGGGTTGGCAAGATGACTGGCTGGGGAGGCTATTTTGATATGACGGTACAGTGTGTTCAGGGGCACATAGGTGTGTAATAACTTAGCATTTGGAGGAAGTGTAAATGGTTCATTAAGGGCAGAAAGTACGGTATTAAAGTGCTGACAAGTAAGGATTGAGGCTAAGAAATTTGTGCTTCATGCATTAAAGGCTTCTAAGGAGAAGTATGACATTGTTAGTAGATTTTTGTTTTATATATATCATGTAATTGTATGTTTATGATGGGTATGTACTGTAGGAATTATATTACTAATGCTATGAAGAGTAAGGGAGTAGGTTATAGTAATGGCAAGAATCATGAGGGTCTAAATAAGCAGAGAGATGTTTGAGAGTGAGAATTAATAGGAGTTAATGAAGATAAGAGAATAAAAGGGTGTGGTAGGCACCTAGGGGATTGTATGGGATAACTAAGTGGCAATGCCATTTCACTAAGAACGGAACGAACAGTAGAATGGTTTTAGAGCAGTGACGGTGAGTCTTCTAGAGATGAATGCCCAAACTGCAACCCAAAACCCACTTATCACAAAGCGCCACCACTGGATTTGAACCTGAATACTGAGGTTTTAGTTTAGGAAATACAACTTATACATTAACGTCTTTATTTTAAAAGAAAAACTACATGTATGCCATAGGTTCATCACCACTGCTTTAGAGTGTTTATACATGTTGATTTCCCATTGCTGGGGCAAAACATCCAACACCTACAACTTCAAGGAGAAGTTTATTTTGGCCTACAGTTTCAGAGGTTTCAGTCCATAAGTGCCTCCAAGGCAGAAACATCATGGTAGAAGCATGTGGCGGAGCAAAGCTGCTCACTTTGGCTGTGAAGCAGAGCACAGGCAAAGAGCCTAGAGAGGAAGGGTTCAGGGTCCAGATATAGTCTCCAAGGTCATGCCCCATGACCCGCTTCCTCCAGCTCTACTTCCTAATAGCCCATTCAGTTATCAGCTCATCACTGGGGCTAGTGGCCTTACAATCCATTCACCTCTCCAGGAGTCTCTTAATCCAGTTGACAGTTACGATTAACCAGCATACTGGGTTTGGATGTCAGAAAGATACAGTAGAGTTGAAAATGAGATTCTGGAGCTATAGGCTTATAAATCATCAGTATGTAGGAGGCAGGTTATGTATGAGCTAAAAATAAATGATTTATTGATTTAAATAAAAAAGGGACTAAAGGATATCTTAGCAAGAGAATCAGCAGCCTTCTTATTGATCATAGAGCAAGAGATACGTTTTGTGTAGAGATGATAAAAGGAGATGAAAGAATTCCTCATCATGTTCCTTTTTGTAGTATTTCACCTTCCTAGCTATTTATTTCAAGTAAATACAGACTAAATAGGGCAAAACAATAATTGATGAAACTAAGTTGTTGGAAGTAGGATCTTCATCCAAGAAATTGAAAGAGATCAGAGTATTCTCTTCATTATCACAAAATGTCAGAAGTGGAGCATTTACTTCAGAGGTCTGAGGAGAACAAAGCAAAAGATTGTGCTCACTTACTATTCATACACGATGTCTTTAGAGTGATAGCTTTAGATTTTCAAGGGTTAGAGAAAATACATTGCAAATAGCCTTTAAAAATTACTTGAAGGGGCTGGGGATTTAGCTCAGTGGTTAGAGTGCTTGCCTCACAAGCATGAGGGCCTGAGTTCGATCCCCAGCACCAAAAAAAAAAAAAAAAAAAAGAAAAGAAAAGAAAAGAAAAAAAGTTACTTGAAAATGTACTATTGGAGAAAAGTTAAAATTTGGAGTTTAGGAAAGGGGCATTTTGAACAGTAAAGTGGTATAAATACTATTTTTAAAAGGAATTATCCTTTTTGTAGAGCAAGATGTATAAAAAGATTCCAACAGAAGGGAAATGTTTGTGTAAAAAAATTAAGGGATTTAGGACCTGAGGCTGGCTCAGAACTCTTCAATATGTGGTTGGGTTTTACACGAAACACAGCTTCTCTGTGGTTTTGAGGATTGCCTTTATAAATCATGAACTCCTACCCTTGAACTATGACATCATAGAGTTTGTGAAACTTTGTTCCTATGTAGAGTTCTACAATTTTTCTATTGCCAGGAAGAAACTGGTTACATGGGAGAGTGTTTGTGCATGCAGACGTACATATGTGTAACATGTATAAAATAGACTGAATATTGATGTTTGGGAGTCAGGAAATCTGATTTTGTTAATTTCTCTGCATAACCTTGGATTCAGCATATAGCTTCTGTTTTGAGTTTCTTAACTGTAATACGGAAATTATTTCTCATTCTACTGTGATGTTTTGAGAGGATGCTTGTGGGAAGGTTTTGGAAAGTACAAGATAGTGTATGTGTAAGATGTCAGTAAAGCACACTGATGTTTATTACACTTGAAGAATGCATATAAATGTAGAATTTGGAACTCTTTAAAAAAATGGTGATGGGAAAACATGAAGATCTTTTTCCCCATGTTTTTCCTCAGAGTTTTCAGTTATAAGATAGGCACGCAGTGTGAACTGATGCTTAAAAGCTTTGCATTACAGAAAAAGTTAATAATACAGTGGTCATGATGCAGAATATATGTTGCTAACATACTGTTTTTCTAACATGATTTGTTCAGAATGTTTAATGAGTCCAATTGTTTTAGCTGTGTAGGTAAATGAAAATATGAGGGGAGAGGCTTGGATGAGGTTTCTTTCAACTGTTTGCTTGAGAAATAGGCAAACTTTTCCTCACCTGACAGATGGTATAGGAAGGGCACTGAGGAAGACAAATGGATTTCTTAAGTGTGCATTTGCTTGGTGGTAATAGAGCTTGAATTTGTAATTTTTGTTTTTGTTACTTAACACATTCGTATCAGTTAGGATTCACCAGAAGAACAAATTTAGTATCAAAATATATATGATTACATACCAAGTTTACAAGGTGGGCACACAGTGGTTGCTCTCGGAATCAGGAATGAAAGAATGGAAGGCTGGGGATCCAGATGAAGGTCGAGGCCTGGAGCTCACTGCAGAGCCTGGTGTCAGAAAGCTGAAGGGTCTGCAGTGGAAGACTGAGGAGCTAGAGAGAAGCCTCTCGGAACTAGAAACCAGTGTCCAAAGGCAATGGTGAAGACCAAACCTCTTCCAGAAGAAAAAAAGGGGAGACTTCTTTCCTTTTTATTTCATCCAGGTTACAAGACTGTTAGTTGATGCCACCCCTGTCTCGGGTGGGTCATCCCTCCTCAATTTGTGGTCTACATGTCAAATCATTCAAAGATACTCCCAGAACTTTACTAATGTGCTAGGTGAGTCTTACTCAAATTGACATATTATAATTGATTATCACACCATTTTCCTTCTTTGGGTCCAACGTTTTCTTGCTGATAACTAGGATCTTGTAATAATTAACCTTGTAGTACATTTTAATGATTACTGTAAGCTTTCAGGAAGATAGTCCAATGAAATGTTGCTTTTGCTTATTGAAGAATCACAATGAGAACACATATAAGTATTTTCAATAAGAGGATGTTATTTTTTACTTAGAGAAAACAAATCCACAGCTTTATTAAATAAATTACATTCATATAGTGATTTACTAAAAATAGAAGTGTGAATAAGTAATAGGCTTACAGCTCTCACATTTTTCTTGTTGACTTAATAGAAAAGCTCTGTGAAAAATATTTTATGAAATACATACATAAACATATATTCGTTGTATGATTGGCTTCTTTTTTAATGTAAAAGAAATATCTATTTGTGAAAGGTTAAAAGGGGACAAGTTCTAGAAATGAGATCACCCTTTTCTATAGTTTTCTCATTAATTTTAAACACATATTTCCTGTGCTACTTGATGAGATAACTAATTATAAGTTGGAATCGTAAGGACATTGTATCATCTTTAAATAGTTGAGGAAAAAGCCATAAAAAGCCTAGTAAAATGAAGCATTAACTTGTTTTTTTTTTTTTTGTGAGGTTAACTATGTATTTGATGTGTCACTGTAAGCAAATAAAAATGTTATCCTTCTTCGTATTTCACTTTTCAAATTATTTGGTCATTGGCTATTTTTCAATAGTACTCTCTTCCATGAAGATTTTTTTTTTTTAGTAAGGGACATCTTTGGATGCATTACTAGTGAGGCTCTTTGCTCTGGGGTGTTACCTAACCCATAGCACCCCAAGGTCCCTTTTTCGGAGCTGCCCCACTTGAATCAAAATGTCAGTAAATCCTGGATTTATGCAACATGATATGTTTATTTATTTATGAAGCATTAGAATTGAGTGGACTTTTGAGGTGGGACGGGACTTAAAGAACATGTAATCCAATACCATAAATTGATACTCGACGTAACCAAGGCTCAGAAGAGATTGGACAGACCTTTCAAATAAAGTCCTTGGTAAAACTGGGTTAATACTTGTATTCTCTGTGTCATAATCCAGTAGTTTATCCCCTATGTTATTTACATTTGTCAGAATCTTCTCAATTACATTAAGATTACTATTCTACAAAATGAATTAAAAAAATTTTTTTTAAGCATCTAATAGGGTATACTAAGCAGTTTTTTAAAAAATGACAAAGGGTAAACAGTTAAGTTGAAATAGAGACATTAAACTTGGTCAATAAAATATCACTTTTTAGGATTCTAGATTTTTCGTTTTAACAGAATTGAGCTATGTGTTCTTCAGGTTTACCTCTTTCTGCCAGAGATAAAGAGTTACATAATCAAAAGGTAGGCAACAGGGAAAAGCCAGTAGGGTATCAAAATAATTGGCTTCTTAAAAACTGACTTTTATGAACATTTTTGAGTATAGGACTATAAATCCTGGAATTAGAGATTTGCATAATGATGGTCAGATTTCAATAAGGAAAGTGTTCTTGGCCATACATTAATACTGTTTCCACCACCATTCTGAGGTTTTCTCTGTTGTTTGAATGATATAATAAATAATAAAAAGGCCTGTTTTAGCCTACATATCTAAATGAACAAGGCTGTTGTCATCTCTCAGGCTTTGAACTGGAGAGACAGGGATGTATGAATTTGCGTGTGTGTGTGTGTGTGTGCATGTGTGCATGCGTGTGTGAGAGGGAGAGAGATTGAATTTGATTTGTATACCTGTTTTACAGAAAAAAAAATCGTGGTTATGAATCAAGACTTGCGTTTAGGTTTTTGGTTCATATTCTTGCGTCCATCCTGGGGCCTTTGATTTTGATCCATATTGTAAGTAATTAATATGGAAAAAAGCAAAGCAGAAGTTTTAGGGTTAAATTTGTTGGAAACATTGCTTCCGCTTTCCAGATTCTAGAAACTATTACTTTTAAACTATTTGTTCCTTGCTGTCTACTTATAACTTCATGGACTTTAATGGTTCAGTGATATATACTAATCTAATTGATAATCAACAGTTACTCTTTGTATCCCGAGCAGGCTACTTGTGGAAAGAGAAATATGCTAGACATAATGGGAGAGTCAGAGGAACCTACAGACTTTGTTGTTAAGGCTTCATTAAACTCTATCAATAGCATCACAGTGAGAGAAAAGCCTTTGAACCCCACGAGCATACCACAGTAGAAGACTACTACACAGACATCCAGGGAAGGGACAGTCTCTTTTGTTTTGAATGGATTCCATGAAGGACTTGTGCGAACCTAGGGACTTGTGCCCACCTTTGTGCCCACTATTGTGGGGGGTGCAATTAGGATTTTTGAAGCTCGGAAATAGGCCAGTTTGGCAGAAATTGTATGGCATGAGGCTCTCATTCATTCTCTTTATAACTGCCAAAGTGGTGGTATTTGGAGAATGAAAAACGAACTCCCTAACTCCCTCAGTACCAGCCTCCAGAGGTTTCATTGGTTAGCCTGAAACTTGGAAACTTTATGATTTTTTTTCCTTGGCTGTTTCTGGTAGATATTTCTGAATATTTCTTCACTAGGTTATGAGCTCTGTAATGGAAGAGTGGATTTGTTCTCGTTCGTTATCTTTAGTACCTGCTTGGTTCAAAGAAGTTCAGTACATTTCTGTTGCATAAATATAGGCCAGTGATTCTAGCCTAAGGAATTTGAACTTCATTTTAAAGATTGTTGTGAACCGTTGTTGTGAACCAATGTTGTGAATGTTCTTTTAAACAAAAGAATGATATTGTGAAAGAGATAGGGTGAGAGATACTCTAGGGTGATTCATTGCCTTGAATTGAATATTATGCATGTTAGCCTTTTAAACAGTATACTTTGAAATACTTTCGAATTACAGAAAATAGACACTTAGAGTCCTAAACATAATGATGACCTAAACATTTGTGGTAGTCAGTTGATGGAACAGTTTCTAATCTTTGCTGCTTTTTAAAATTCTAACTTAGCAAGAGATGATCTTTATCAATGCCTGTCACTAAGACAAAGCAGGATTAGGTAGACTTTATTTTATTTTTTCATTTATTTAGCAGATATTTGAGCGTCTGCTGTGTACCCCTGATGTGCCGAGAGTTGGGAACACAGTGGTAATAGACATAGTCTGACTTCAGGAGGCATTTTTCCTGCTTTTTTTTTTTTTTTTTTGTGGTGCCGGGGATCGAACTCAGGCCCTTGTGCTTGCAAGGCAAGCACTCTAATCACTGAGCTAAATCCCCAGCCAGGAGGCATTTTTAATGGTCTAATGCCATTCAGAACTCTCAATTGCTTCAGAAATTATTTGTCACATTCAGAAAGCCAAAACATTTTTTTCTTTCCTTTATAACTATTTGATTATAGTTGTCTGGCTATAGAGGTTAAAATTGTCTATTAATTTTTTTTTAGCCAAGAACGTGTATTGGTACATTATATACATAATGATCATAATCAGCATGGTTATTTTGTACCTGTACATGACATATCTTGGTTCCCCCTTTCCCCTCCCCCCTTCCATTCACCCACCCCTATTTGCAACAAGTTTATTTATACTTTTCCATTTTTTTCCCTTTCATCTTACTTTTCTTTTAACTTTCTTCTTTATCCCCCTTTTCCCTATCTAGTTCTCCTCTCTTTTGAATACTATCTCTTTTCTTTTTAAACATAATATCTCTTATACCCTTTTGTCCTTATTTATACTTATGGTTTCTCATATCAGAGAAGCAATTCGATGTGTACTGATAAGTGTCTGATTTATTTCACTTAATAGTCTGTTCTCAAGGAACATCCATTTACATACAAATGACTCTAGTTTATCCTTTTTTATGGCGATGTAGTACTCCATTGTGTAGGAAAACCACATCTTCTTTAGCCATTCATTAGTTGTTGGGCATTTAGGTTGCTTCCAAGACTTAGCTATTACAAATTGTGCTGCTGTGAACATGGTTGTGCATATATCCCTGCAGAGTGACGATTTTAATTCTTCTGTGAAGATATCAAGCAGAGGAATAGCTGGGTCAAATGGAACCTCTAATTGTAGTTTCCTAACACTGATTTCCACAGTGGATGGACCAGTCTACATTCCCACCAACAGTGGAGGAGCGTTCCTCCCTCCCCCCAGCCCCACCAGCACTTGTTATTGGTTGATTTCTTGATAATAACTATTCTTTCTGGAGTGAGATTGTATCCTAGTGTTGTTTTGATCTGCATCTCTCAAATGACCAATGATGTTGAACATTTTTTCGTATATTTATTTGCTATTTTTATTTCTTTCATCTGAGAAATGCTTATTCATTTCAGAGGGCCATTTTTGGATAGGGTCTTTAAATTTGGGGGGTTTGATCTTTTTGAGTTCTTTATATATTCTGGATGTTAGACCTTTGTCTGAGGGACAGCTGGCAAAAATTTTCTCCCAGTTTGTGATTTTT
>PVJO010021756.1:0-29317 GCA_004026905.1 Hystrix cristata | reverse complement strand
GGGGGGGGGGGGGGGATTTGCAGTGAAAATGGCTGGCAGGGAGGGAAGTGGAAGGAGTGTCTGGCTGGCCCTGGAGGGGGAGCGGGGACACCAGATGAAGGAGCAGTGCCTGGGGTAGGACTGTGGGGAAGGGAAGGCTGGGGTGCGGTGTGACGGGGTGGGTGAGGGTCAAAACAGATCATCAGTGTTGCTGGCCTTATCGAGCGGCTCAGGGTGTTCCCACGTCTCCGGTTTCTGCTAGAGTTGTGTAAGATTGTTTTATTCTTCAACATTTAGAATTAATCAAGGAAGAATGCAAACCAGTGAAGCCTTGGCCCAAAGGGAAATATTTCTTCATGGTTGAACTTCTTAAATATTTAAGGGACTGTTGACATTTTCTCCTTCTTTTTGGTGCTGGGGATCGAACTCAGGGCCTTGTGCTTGCGAGACAAGCACTCTAACCACTGAGCTAAATCCCCAGCCCCTTCTCCTTCTTTTTGTATTGGTTTTGGTGAGATGATTTTCTTTTGAGACATAGACATCATCTGAGAGCTATATCTGTGACAACTGATGAACGTATATTGACACATAATTTCACCCGAAGTCCATGGTTTACATTAGGGTTCACTCTTGAAGTTGTACATTCTAGGGACTTAGAAAAATGTGTAATGATATGGATCTACTATTATAATGTCAAGAAAAGTGGTTTCACCACCCTAAAAATCTTCTGTACCTGTTCAACACTTCCCCTCAAGTCAGCCATTCTTTTTGTTTCAGTGTGTGGTTGACTCTGGGAAATGCTCTCAGTGTGTACAGAAATAATGTGGATTGCATCTGTTCTATATCAGTTCTGTCAAGTGAATTCTGCAGTTCAGACTGCTGTACTTTGGATTTTATATGTGCCCTTACAGTGGTTGTTCAGAGAGATGTGTTTTGCATCTCTATTTTTCATTCTGCTCACTTCACTTCATGGGTGTACAGCTGTGAAATCTGGAGCATTCTGATTTATGATGGTAACACTTTTCTGTTGCACTGACCTAATTAGAGGTTAAAAGAATATTATTAGAAGAATAATATTATTAGAACAATATTATTAGAATAATATTAAAGTATAATATTATTATTCTAATAATATTTCTTGCCTGAAACCCTTCTTCGATGTTAGTAGAGTTACACCAGCCTTCTTCGGGTTACAGCTTGCATTTCCATACTTTTTCCATGCTTTAAATTTCAGGCCTTCTGTGTTCGAAATGTAATTCTTATAAGCAGCATAGTTTACTCTCCTATTTTTTCTTTTAAACGTGTCTGTTAACTGCAGTCTTTTACCCCACTTATCTTTATATGATTACTGATATGTTTGGGTTTATAACTGCATCTCACACGGTATTTTCTAGTTGGTCAATTTGTACATGCTGCTTCTCTCCTTACTTTCTTTGTATATCTAGCTTTTCCAACTCCATTTTTCCTCCTATTAATTTGTTAATTATACATCTCTCATTACTTTACCAGTGGCCACCAAAGAGTTTACAATATGCATTAGTGTTTCAGTCAGACTAATTAATGCTAACAATTCCCAAATATTGCTACATCATTAAACCCCACTTAGCCCATGTAAACTCTCACATTATTATTGTCATGGATTTTATTTGTACACATAAATTCCACCAAACATTAAATTGACTATTCTGTGCCTTTAATGTTCGTTCCTCCTTGTTATTGAGATAGGATTTCTCTAAGACGCTACGTTGTCCAGTCTAGGTTTGAACTTGTGATCCTCCTGCATCAGTTCCCAGAGTGCTAAGATCTCTGTCATCTGTGTCTCTTTCTTTCTTCCCAAATATACCTTCGCCTTCTGTTTTTCTCTTTATGCTTTGTTTTTTTTTCCGTTTGAATTTATGTTTTCAATTCTTTTACTAGTGTACTGTATTAGTTACTTTTCTACAGCCAGTGGTTTGCAAGAGAGCAGATTTAATACAGGACATTTACAAGTTACAACATTCACCCATAAGCAAATGCAGGAAGAGTGCTGAATGTCTGTGTATGCACTGGAGACCCGAAAGACCCAGTCGAGAGCTAGGAGCCCGCAGCACCATCCCGTGTATGTCTGTGTCTGCAGAGGATGGCTGAAGAACTCTTTACTGGAACCAGGATACGATGCTCGCAGCAGAGATGAAGACCAGAGCTCCCCTGAAGTGAACAGCAGCCATCCTCGACGATATCAAGGCCCTGAGCTCCCCCTATGACGAGAACAGCTGAGTTCCCTTTGGAAGAACCAGCCGCAGCAGAGCTTCTCCTGGGAAACAGCTGGCCACTATCTTCTGCTCCCGTTCTCCTTTATGCTGTGCTGGCAGTAATCTTCAGGCGAATCTTCTATGCCCAGAACCACACCAGCTCAGTCCAGCTGAGCATTCCTGCTCAAGTTGACCATATTATCCACCACACGTACGCTGGCCCCTCTAATCTCTTCTTACATGAATCTCCTTGCCTAGCTTGCTCTTTCTCTCTTGCCACCACAGACACTCCTGTTGATTACCCAAAAATCAACAAAACAGGTTGATTTACAAACCTCTGGGCAGAGGTTGCTGTTGGGAGCTGTGGCATTTATTCTCTGCTTGCCTCTTCCCACACCAAAACTGATACTTGGGGAGCAGGGAGAGAGTGAGGAGGACAGAGTACCTAACTCCCTTCTCTGGGCCTGTAAAGCTTTAAAAGTCAGAAAGAAAATGATTCTTGGAGGCAACCCAGAGTTCACAAGTGGATTGTTGTGACCCGCAGTTTGATAGCTGTCCATATAGAGCCGTGTATAATACCCAGTTTCAGGCACCATCTTTCATCAAGAACAGGACCTTTAATTTAGAACAAGACTATTTCAAGGTCTGATAGCCGCAGGGGAGGATTTTATTCTTATTCTGAGAAGAAGTGTTTTAATCCTGTACTATATAAGCCTACACCCGCGATCATATACAAGTTACACAGGAACAATATGAATATTGTGAAATGGGCTCTACTGTCTAGCTCTGCAAAACTTGTGCCAAGAACGACAAAGATATCAAGATTGAGGTCTGCTGGCATTTTACATGCATGTTTCATGTTACAGCCCGGCAGGAGTCAGATGGCCAGAGTTGCTCTGTCTCATTTTGAGATGAAAGAACCTGAGTTCATAGTCACAGGCCCTGTAATCTGACCAGTGCCTGATTTGGATGACGGTGGTGTAAATCTGTGAGTCACCAGTCACATCTCCAGCAATCTCTCCCCTACCCAGAGAAGACCCTTCCTGAGCAGACCCTTCCCAGGTCCCCATCTCAGCCCCTCACCAGCACCTTCTTGCCTGGATGCAATTCAGGCTCCACGCAGCAGCCCAGTTGGTTTACAAGGTCTCCTTTATGGTGAGAAACAATGTAAGCCACCCCAGAGCTTTGGCAAGGAAAGCTGCCTGCCACCCACACCAGTACTGACCCTGAGCAGTCAGAGAGGGCTGCTGGTTTCCCTGCTTTGCTACTTCAGAGTTCACTCCCGGGTGGGCGACAGATTTCTGGAACTTCTGATGTCAAAAGCCTGCCTGGGTTTTGTGCCAATTAATTACCAGACATTGAACCTGTGGACTTTCCGTGGGAGTACTGCCCTGTGAAGCTTCTACCAGCCGATTACCTTCCCTGACCAAACTCGAGGTCAGTCCTGTGGGAACCATTACTCCTCCCATCTGACAAGTCACAGGCGGAGTTTGAAGTGAAAGGTGGTACCAAAGAGCAAAACAATTTGGGAAGCTCAGATTTGTGTGTGTACACGAGTCATGCAAAACAGAACTTGTTAGGTACAATATTTGTTACAGATCTAGAAAAACCTTAACGAGATAGCTTAGCAAGATACAAACTGCAGAGAAAATATGCAAAAAAGTAGTAATAGGTTCCACCCGTATCAGAAGCTCAACGATTGAGGAGTTGCCAGCTCCCACTTGTTGTGAGACGTGGCTTCCCTTGCTGTGAATACACTCATGCACAGTTTGTGTTTCACAGTGTGACTCAAGTACGTCTATGGATTCTGAACATTTCTGTGATCTTTAGTCAGTGAATATGATCTCTCCTTCTCAGATGATTCCAGTCCATCTCATGGACGGAGACAGCAAAGGGAAATCTGCAGGGAGGACCGTGGCAGCATTAGGCCAAACCGTTCCCCTTTCCGGCCATCACCGAGGAAAAGGGCAAGGCAGGCTGTCCTACTCTGCTCCACCTGAGTGCTCCCGTGTGGCATCTTTTGCTGGACAGTAACTCTGAGTCACTGAGGGAATCGCAGAAGTGGTGTGGGGACCCTGGAGTGTAGCTCAGCAGGTGTTCCTATTTTCCTGTCTGGAAGTGCCACACGGAGCCTTCTCCAGGCTGCCCATGACACACAGGCTCTTGATTCACTGCGTGTGGGGGGGACCCACTGGGGGTAGGGGTTGGGCCTGACTGTCAGCCTTTGGTCAACAGAAGCTTCTTGGCAGAGAGCAGAGGTCAGTTATGAAATTTTGAAGTTGTGATTCAGCAAATGACTACACTTCCTTCTCGGCCAGCAGAGGATGGGCATTCTGGCCCTGGGGATCCATCACATACCTGACATTCCCCCCACATTCTTTCCTGTCCCTTGGCAGAAGCCTCTTGAGGCCAGGTGGAAATCACACTCCGAGGCTGCAAGGAGATAGATTCATTCTTTTTATTCTAGGAGCAAAGAGGAAGGCTAAATGGGAAGCCACTGAGAACAGGAAACGCCTCCATCGCCCTGGGTTTCACGCTCCAGGTGCCCGGCTCTGCCAGCCCTCCGATTTGAGTATCATTCAGGGCAGCCAGTGAGCAGGGCCGGCCTGCCTTCCAGTGCAGCTGGGACAGGGATGTCCAGGGGCCCTGGACTGAAGTTTGGGCAGCTTGGGTTGTGGCCCAGTCTGTGCCATTGACCAGCAATGGGAAGATGACTTGTTGGTCTTGCTGGAAGTCAAGGAGCGACGTGAGACAATTAAACAAATGGCCACTTGTGCTTGGGATCTTACACTCACTTTTGAAATCCAGAATCTGCTTTAGCTATGGATAGAGGCTGAGTCCCAACACCTGAACATCAGAGTCCACCAAGCTGTCCCTGGTGGTGCCTCAGAGAGTTTATATCCCATGACCCGTCCCCAGACAATGAGGTCCACCATGGACAGGACAGGATGAGCAGCTCAGGGGCCCTGGCAGTGGGATTGGACATTGTTGTCTACTAAAGGTTTCTGACGCTTGGAGAAGGAGTCAGGAAAGGATTCAAACCCAAGACTGCCTGACGGACCCCAAAGGCTCAGGAATGCTGTTATCCTCAACAGCACTAATCTGGTACTACTCTGTTCTCAACATCTCTGCCTCTGACGGTCACCTCTCTATCCTGGCCTTCGCATTCGCCTGCCCAAGGTTTTAATCCAGGTCCCCTAGAGATAGAATTTAGAGAAAAAGTGGCATATGTGACTCTTATCTCTCCAGAAATGCCAGCCCAGCCCTGCCCAGGGGAAGGCGCTCCCGTCTCTGACTCAGGCCCAGATTTCACCTCTTCTTGATATAAGCCCAAGCCCAAGGCCCAGTTCCTCTTCTCTCTAATATATCTGGTGCCAGAACATGAGAACAGAAACTCTTTTGGGGAAGACAAGCCAGGACAGCCCAGTCAGTGTCTCTTTGGAAAGAAGGAGGTGAGCCAGAAGCCATCTCTGCTCTGAAGGGAAAAAAAAGTCATCAGCTACAACATGCTGGAAAAAATAGATGTTACATCATTATGTGATAATCTGAGAGAAACATGTCACAAACAACATAGCAAGGCATTCACTTCCATGTACTCCACCCCTCTTTTAATCTATTCTTTCTCAATTAAAATAAATTATCACTTAAAACCAACTGGATTGCTGCACACACCAGTACGGTGTCCAACTCTATGCCCTGGAAACCCTGGTCCTCCCTGAGTTGCACAAGTGGGGCTAGAAGAGCACATGGAGAAATGGTGCTGGGACAGGTCTGGCTGCCTGTCACCTTCCCGGAGGGGAAAGTGGTGGTGACACTCTGATGTTGATCTTCCTCATGCACATCTGACCACATGTGTCCTCTGCTGGGACTCAGACACGGTGCTCACGAGGCCAACATGCTCAGGATGAAATCTGTGCTCCTGAGCTTCACGGGTCCATCCTTGCTGCTCCTTCTCCCAGTCCTGTCCCTGCTCGTAGCAGCACGGGTTTGCTCCAGTGATGGCAGTGCTCTGCATCCTATTGTGGGTCACGCCTCCAAATGCTGCATTTTGCATCAGGAGAAGGGAGCTCCTCTCCAATCTGAGACACACCCAGGCCAGGTGTCTACCCCTCTCTGATCCTCCCTCTTCCCAGGCCCTGCTTAGTCCCCACAGGCCCCACCACAGCGACACCTCATCCCCGTCTGGAATTCAGCCCCCTTGTGTTCCCCAGAGCCGCCATCCTGGGCCCCAGGACCGGCTCTGCTTCCCACTCTCCCTCATTCCCACCCCAGCTCCAATGCCAGTTGTGCACCAGCCCCTCCCTCCTCAGCAAGAAACTCACAGCCTCATCCCTGCTGCTCCTCCATCTCGACCCGCCCCTGCCATCACTCTTCCCTCTCTGAGTCTAAAGCAACCTTTTCGGAGATTCCTGCCCACCTCCCCTTGCCCTACACAAACCTTGACCAGGGGAGGACTGAAGCTCTACCCCTCCTGCGCCTCAGCAGGACGGAGCCAGCCCCAGAGCCTCCCCTGACCCAGACTGTGCTCCCTGCCCCTCGCCCCACCTCAGCCCCTCCTCTCCGCGGCTGCCCTCTGCCTCCTCCTGCTACTCTGCACACATGGCGTCCCAGGTGAGCCCAGGAGGGAAGGGGAGGCTTCGGGAGGGTGTGGCTCCCAGAGGGCCCCGGGCCGGGGCTGGGACCCACCTGCCCCTGCTGCCTGGGGCACACAGGCTCTGTCTCCTCAGTGTCCCCCATGGGAACCACTCTGATGTTGTACTTGAGATGCGGGGACCAGTCCTATGACCTCCTGCATCACTGTTGCCTTGACAGTGCCCTCGTGCCCTTGGGCCAGACCCGACAGGGTGGCAACTACAGCTACAGAGCCTGCTTTGGGCAGCACTGTCCTGGGCAGCCCTTCAGCCTGCAGGAGCCACTCGTGGTGAAGCGGAGTAGTGAGACTGTGATGGTTGATTGATTGTGTCAACTTGTAGGAGAAGCTTAACTAAATTGGTTTAGCAATTCTACACCCTAGGGTGTAGAAGATCCACCCTGGGGCGGCCCATTCTCTAGATGCTATAAAGGGGAAATGAAGAGGGATATAGCCCAGCTGGTTTCTTTGGATTGGTTTCGCTTCCTTTGGAGGAGCTCCAGACCTTCGCCTGGATACTTTGGACCTCTAGACCTTCGTCTGGACCCTTCAGACCTTTGCCTGGGTCCTTCGGGCCTCCAGACCTTCAGCTGGGCCCTCTGGATCTCCAGCTTGCAGACGGACCCTCTGCACGCTTCCACGCCTGACTTGTAAGAAGCCCGAGGAAGCCAAATTGTAAGCTCTTACATATTCATATATCTACCATTGTATCTCTAGAGAATACTGACTAATACAGAGATTTTTCTCCTCACCCCTGATTGCCCCTTCTGTCCATGACGGAGCTGCCTGCCTCTTCCCTTTTCGTCCCTTTGTGTTTCTTCCTCTCGTTTTCATTTCTCCCTTACAATCTCATCCCAATATCTTTGTCCTCTTCTATTTCTTTCCCACCCCCTACCAGTGCTCTGCACATCCCTTAACCGATGTCATCTCTTTCCTATTCATTCTCTGTCTGTCCTTCTGGCCAGCATCGGCTGATGGTCCATCAGGACCACAGATGACCCCTTGATTCCCCCCTCCTGAATAAGCCGGGAGACAGGACTCTGGGCCCCCAAGATCTGGGTCGTGAGCAGGAGTGAGACTCGGCGCACCTCGCGTTGACTGTTCTTTGGCACCCAGCCTGCCTCTGCCCTCAGCTGTCACTGGTCCTCTCACCATAAGAGACACGGGGAATCTTTGGTGGCTGAGAAGTCCTCAGGCCCACTGACCCTTTGCCTGGCCCCTGTGGTCAATATCATGCACAATCCCTGGTGGTCCTGAGGATCCTCCTCTGACACATTTCGTTATCTCTGGTCTCTTTCCGTCCTGGGAGCAAAGCTCAAGGTGCTTTATTCCGTTTGCAGTTTGTGTATTATGCCCAAGAGGTTGGGCAGCTGGCACAGGTCATAAATGGTGTCATGAGGCCCAGTCTCTCTGACATCCCGAGGCAGCGGGTATATCTATTTGTTTTTTTGTTGTTCTTTTAAGCAAGTGTGCTTGTGTCACAGAAACCTCTCCGGTCTTCTAAGGCCTCTGAATAAAAATCCATCTCAATCTCAGGCTCTATGTTCTTGCGTGGACCTTGCTGTGCTGAGGGACAGGCTTAAGGACATGGGGGGGTCTTACCAACCCACGGGGATGTCTGGACCTTATTTGGGTCTTTTTTGGGGGGTGAGTTCTTAATCCAAACACATAAAGTGTTATCACAAAAGATATTCATGAGTCTCTGGGAGAAATGTAACATTCTGATTAGCTGATGATATTATGCTGTGAATTAGCTTTACAATACAAAGTAATTGTTTTATATATTGAAATTGACATAAAATTATACATGTTTTTATATCATTGAGAAGTGTTTAGTTTTTGGCTTCTTTTTTGGTTTTCTTGTGGGGGGGGCTGCTGCTGGGGATCAAACTCATGGCCTTGTGCTTGCTAGGCAACCACTGTACCACTGAGCTAAATCCCTAATCCCCAAACTTCTGGACATAGGTATAAAAATATGTCTAGTTAAAATGACCTTGTGCTGGGGATTCCTCCAGAATAATGAGACCAAAGTGGGGGGATGTGTAGATAACCCAAGAGAGCTAAGTGAAGAAACATTGGAGTTCAGTGTTGGGTGTACTTTTTTTGTATACACTGGAAATTTTCTCTAATAAAATGATTTTTTTTTTAAAGAATCCCTTGTTGAGCCTGGGAAGGGGCCCTCCAAATGCTGTAATATATGTGGTTCTCTGTTATCTAAACAAAAATCAGGTAAAAGCAGATAGATTATAGAATAGAAAATTGAAAAACTGAGATGAGCTATTTAGGTGGAAGGAAAATGACCCAGAGGTTAAAATGCAAATGTATAAAGGGGTGAAGGAACTCCAAATTGGTAAAAATGTTACATAAATAAATGTTGACTGGACAAGGCAGTCTTGTAGTGCCTTGGGGAGTTTAGCTTGTTTGCAAAAAAGAAATGTGTAGGGCTGGGGATTTAGCTCAGTGATTAGAGTGCTTGCCTTGCAAACACAAGGGCCTGAGTTCAATCCCCAGCACCACAAAAAAAAAAAAAAAAAAAGAAATGTGTGCCAATAATAATGCAAAAGGTGAGAGGGAAGAATATATTATTTGTAAGGATCTCACAGTATCAAAGGACTATTAAAACTAAACATTAAAAGATGCACAGTGAAATTTCTAGGGTGACTCTGACAGATGTGCAATTAAAAGATGGTTAGAAGCCAATAGTAGAATAACTGCTGTGGTGTGCGAGTGGGGGCCCCTTCATTTTTATAATTTGAAACTTGATCCCCATTATGATGATGTTGAGGTGAGGCTTTTAGGGGTCACAAGGGCAGAGCCCCAGAGAGCTGCCTTGTCCCTTCCACCAGGTGAAGACAGAAAGCAGCCCACCACTAGACAGTGAATCTGCCTACACCTCAGTGTTGAACTTCCTGATCTCCAGAACTATGAGCAGTACATTTCTGTCATTCATAAGTCATTTAGTTTGTAGTATTTTGTTATAGCAGCCCAAGGATACCCAAATCCACATATGCTCAAGTCCTTTATGTAAAAAGTACTATTTGCATATAACCTACACGCACCCTCCCTTATACTTTAAATTATGTGTATGACTTATAATACCTAATACAATGTGAAGGGTATGTAAATAGTTGTTAGATTGTATTGATGAGTGACTAATGAGAAAAAAGTATGTACGTGTTTAGCACAGATGCAATATTTTCTTCAAATTAGTTTTGATCTGTGGCTGGTTGAATCAGTGGGTGCAGAAGTGATGGATGCAGAGCACTGACTGTTCTACTTCAAAAAGATACAAAACGCAAGGGAATAAGAGGAGCCCAGCAATAGCTCATACGTTTACCTTCACCCTATTGATGACAAAGGTGATCAGTAGGGATGCAGCACAGTTGGGGAAAAAGAGGCTTTCAGTAAACCATGCTGGGTCTTTTGGATGCCTGTGTGGAAGAAAAATGTATACAGATCCCAACCTCACACCATATACAAAATAAAGTTCAGAGGAAATTCAGATTTAAAGGTGAATGGCAAAATAATAAAGACTTAAGAAAAAATTAGCAGAACATCTTTGTGACCTTGATGTAGAAAATATTCCTTAAATAGGGCAAAAATTCATTAAATGCAAAAGGGAAAAATTAAATATAAAAATTGCAAACCGATATTCATAAAAATACACTATCTCAATTAAATTTTGGCTCAAAAAAGAACCACGGTAAAGTTGGGGCCAAAGGAGGTGTGATTTCTGAAGAGATTAGTGCCATTAAAAAGAAACCAAATACGTCAAATTGGGAAAAGAAGAAAGATGCTTTGAGGGCATTTCGGGAATCAGCAATATCCAACTCACTGAAGCCTCAAAGGTGCAGAATGTAAATCTTTCATTTGCAAATACAGTTCCCCGCTCTATAAGTGCTACTTAGGGAATTAGTTCCCCCATATTCATTTCACTGTGCTCAGCCATCCAGGCTCAGAGGCTGCTGCAACTGTGGGGATAGGGGTGGAGTGGCTACAGTACACACTGCTGGCAGATCTTGGCATTGTGTGCTTGATGCTGCTTGTTCAGGCATACAGAATGCAAGAGTTGTGGTCATGGAAGTTTCTACCTAGATGTCAAAGGAAGTCCTGAGAGGCCAGGAAATGTGCCCCTGAGTGGAGGGTGCACACTGTGGAATAATGCACTGTAGAAATAAGGCCAAAGATGCAGTGGAGACCTCAGGAAGTTGGAGATGCCACAAATGTGAAATGTCTGCTCAGGAAAGCCAAAGGCAGTGAGTGTAGCCAGTCCAAGCAGAGGCCATTTGGGCAGCAAATGACCAGGCCATATGGATGAGGCTGGCCAAACCCTCCAGACCTTACCACCACGTGCTCTGGATGCCCAACATAGAGCTATAGGACTTAACGTTTGCCCTGCTGGATTTTGGCTTTGCTTTGGTCGCATCCTTTTCTATGCCCCATTGCTCTTTTGGAATGGAATATTTAGCCAGTTCACACGGAGAGGAAATGTTTAGCCTGTACTGTTATATATTGAGAATATAGAGCTTGCTTTTTTATTTCCACAGGAGTTCACAGCAAGAATAGGCTGGGAACTAGGAAAATAAAAAGGAAAATGGGGAAACATGAAATAAAAGCAGATAACATAAAATAAAAACAAAAAGAGGAAAGGGAAAATAAGAAAATAGGTTTTGATAGTTTTATTTTTATGCCACCCTTCCCTGTTCTACTTCTAGTGTTGATGGCCTCAGTTCAATCAGGATGGATCCGCGTCAGCACGTGGCTCCCAGTTCCACAGAGATTCTGTCACGTGAGCTGCTGACTCCCAGAGGCTCTGACTGCAGTTTTCTTTCCAGCCCCAAAAGACTGTGGGAGACCGAGTTCAGCTTCATGGAGCTTTTCAGCTTAACTTTCTAGTCTTCTGCCTGGGCAAGTGGGTGTCTCTGTCATTTCTGTGTTGGTCTCTTTCTGCCCAAATACGTCTTTGCCCTCTTTTCCTCTCCTAGGTCTCTTTAATCTCTATGACTTTAGTCTCCTTTTCTGAATCTCTCTCGCTCTTCCCATCACAGATGCTCCTCTGGGCTCCTCACACTGACTTCTGAGACAAGTCAGCACAGACTATATGATTTAAAAACCTCTGGGCGGAGTTTGAGAGACATCACCTGTCTCTTCCTCCTTAGGATCACACACTCTCCACTATGACCTTGTGGCCTTGTCCCGGGATGGGCCTGGCGAGACCTGGTTCCTGGCCCAGGGATACCTTGATGATGAGCTCTTCTTGCGCTGTAATGAGGAGAGCCAGAAGGCCAAGCCCTGGAGTCGTGGGGACAAGGGACATGCGGGAGCTGAGCTGTGGGAACAAGACACTGTAGACCTGCGGGAGAAGGAGCGGCAGATGAGGAGAACTGTGGTGGAGATCATGGGCCAGAAGAGCCAGGAAGGGGGTGAGTGGGACAAGCCAGGTCCATCAACAGATGAAAGGACAAAGAAAATGTGGTTCATACACAAGGGAGTACCACTCTGCCATAAAGAAGCATAAACTGAGGCATTTGTAGAAAAATGCATGCACCTCAAGACTGTAATGACAAGTGAAATTAATCAGACATACAAGCTTAAAGTATCACATAGTTTTTCTTATATGAGTGTGGTAGGGCCCCTCCCTAAAATCATGGGGCAAAGTGACCCCTCCCTTAAGGGATGTGGGCCTTCAAGGGATGTGGACTTCTTGCCGGCATGAATAAAGCTACTTCCTGAATTGCCTCAGTGTCCCATCTTGCTAGGCAAGAATTCTGCAACATGAGAAACCCAAAATATAAATAAATTAAAGAGCAACGTGAAAATAAATAATAGGAAACAGGAAGATAGGTCTTTTGCAAAAGAGATCAAGATCAAGAGATGGAAGGAGGAGGGAGAGGAGGAAGGGATGAAAAAAAGAATGGGGATGGGTTCTGCACAGGTACTATTACAGACAGTTAAGTTAGGTAGAAATATTACAGGCAGTCAGACAGGGCTGAGCCCTCCAGGGAGTCACTTCGGAAGACCGGAGTACACTATAGCTGTAGCTTGGAGGCACATCCATTGAAGGCCAGGCCTCAAGGATGGAATGACCAGAGTGACACACCTGCCTGAGGGATAAACAATGAACTGAAGATTACATTCATCTGATCCAATAAAGTCTAGACGGACACCTGTCACCCAGATGGGTGACCAGGATCCACCCCTCCAGATCCACCCAGTCCTGGAATGTCTTTGTTCTTTCCATGTCCATTTGCTATGTGACCTGCTTCCCCATTGGATCAATGTTACCTAAGAGACTATACTTGTAATGTTATTCGCTGATCATAGTTCTTACCCACATTGCATCCACCCTGTGATTTTGCTCTATAAAACTTCTTCTGAAAAGTGGGCTCATTGGCAAGCCATTCAGGTCCCCTCCTGTCTCTCAGGAGCTATCTCTTTCTCAATAAATTTTCCCTTATTTATTAACCTCCACTGTTCCTTAGAATTCATTCGTTGATTTTGGGGAACACAAACGTGGTGTATCTGAGATCTAGCAGGTTGGGAGTTATATTTTTTCCCCCATATCAGAGTTATATTTTTCCCCTATATCAGTACCAACTCCCCACAAAGAATGTAATCATTGTGTATGGCAACCATGTATTAATAAAAATTTTAAAATAAAAGGAAGGGTATATTAGTCAGCTTTCCATTACTATAACAAAGAAGCTGTGAAAATATTATTAAAAAGAAGAAAGGTGCAGCTGAGCATGGTGACACACACCTGTAATCCCAGTGCTCGGGAGGCTGAGGCAGGTGGATTACAGCGAGTTTGAGGCCAGTCTGGGCTACATAGTGAGTTCAAGATTAGCCTGGACTGCACAGCAAGACTCTCTCAAAAAAACCCAAAAAAACAAAACAAGAGGAAAGGTTTATTTTGGCCCACAGTTTTAGAGGTTTTGGTCCACTGTGGTTGTCACAGTGCTTTTAGGCCTTGACAAGGTAGACATCACAGTGGGGCACATAACAGAGGAAGCTGCTCACCTCCTGGCAGCCAGGGAGCAGAGAGAGACAAAGAGAAAGAGACAGAGAGGAAGGGGCTGGTGTCTCAATGTCCCCTTTGACCTGCTCCCTCCATGACCTAATGTTCTCCTACCTGGCCCATTTCCTAAAAGTTCCACCACCTTCCAATAGCTCAGGGAAGGGGGCAGGGCGGGGATCTAGGAGACATTTATCCAAAGCAAATGCCAGACAACTAGAATAGGTACTGGCACTCTTCCTGCCCCCCAGCCTCCCAGTCCCACTATACCCCTGGTCGTCCCCCACCAGGTCACCCCACGCAGACAAGGCCCAACCCTGAATCCCTCTAGGCACAGACCCCACCCCCTCCCCGTGTGTGTCTGCTGGGAGGTGGAGGGGTCGATCAAAACCCGCACCCCGACCCTGGCCTGAGTCACTCTCTCACTGTCCCTCCCTGAACTCCCAGTCCAGCCTACACGCTGCCCTCACCCCCTCCTCCCTGTGATCCCCACCGCCCGCGCCTTCCACAGAGGCTGCCACCTCACCCTGGGGCTGACGCGACCCTGCAGACACCCGGGCTGCACGCACCAGCCTCTGCGACCGCACGGTCTGGCTCAGACGGCCTGCAGCTGCTCGCCCCGCCCTGGCATCCCTCCCACGCTCACCACCTCACCCACCAAAACTCCGCCGTGCCCACCGCCTCCTGGCGACAGCCACCAGGGTCTGGCGTCACCCCCAAGCCGCCAGCACAGCTCACTCCGCAGCCTCCGTGCAGAGACACCAGCGGGTCCGCGTCCCTCACCCGCCCAGGACCCCCAGGAAGCCTTCGGGAGCAGCCGCCAGAGCAGCAGATGGCCAGGGGGCTGGCATCCTCCGACAACACCATCTCCAACCAGATCAGGATTTGGCACGTGCGGGAATTTGCTGTAGTCCCCACTTACTTTCACTTGCCTTTGTCTAAATACCAGACGGCTGATCTAAAGCAGGGTGCGGCAGGTGGGTGGAGACTTAACGATACCCCGGTCAAAATAGAAATAGACATCCATCCAAGGACTGGGGACATTGTTGCAGTACCAGTACCCAAGAAAAAAAGAGGCTTTAGAAATGGGCACAAAACACTCCAAAAATGTGATAAATTTAGGATGAATTTTTGGTTTAGCAAAGGTTTATGAACAATAAAATGATAAGTAGAAGAACAACAAAATTAATTATAATATTTGTTGCATTATTTGTTTTGCTGGCTTCAAAACAAATGATAAAATTCATAGTAAACAAAATAGCCTTTCAGAATTTAGTATTTTTCTGTTTTTCCTTTGCACTCAGATCCTGGGACTCTTAAGCAATTTCTTATTGGAGCGTATGTAATCAAATGAAGAGAGGATTTAAAAAGTCAAGAATAGAAACTTTACTTCATCCCAGTTAGTGAAAATATAGGACCTAGTGGGAAACCTTACGGAGCCAATTCTTAGAAAATTGGCATTGGGAGACTAAAATACTACAGAAGTAGCAAGTTCTGTTCATTGCTACTGGTGCAACTATTTCAGTTAGCTGCAAAGCAAGAATCTTTGATATTTTCTTTTTTGGTGCTGGGGATTGAACTCAGGACCTTGTGCTTGCAAGCACTGTAACCACTGAGCTAAATCCCCAGCCCTCTTTGATATTTTCTGAAATCGTAGGTAGGTAGTTAAGACATTAGTAGTCCTGGGGGACAAAGGGGATCAAAACAACATGCTTTGCCAGTTAAAGGAAGACTTCAGTGTATAATACATTTATAATCATTTAATAGGGCTCAGATTCGAAAAGTGTCGCTACACAGCACAAGGAAATCATCGCTTCCTCCCCAGTGGGAGGAAAAGCGTGTGTCCGTTTTAACACAAAGGTTCAGACAAGCACCACTGCTCAGTAACATTCAGTATTGGGAACCAGTCCCGCTCTGAGTCTGTGGATTCTGCTGATACGAAGCGGGCTTACACATTCTCACCTCAGCTTGCTCCCCCACGCACCCACAATTGCTTTCGTTCCGGAAGGTCTGCTGATTATCAGAATGTGACTGGGAATGTTATGAGGCATTTTATATCGGCAAAAAGAAGATTCTCATTTTTTTGTGCACTTATAAATATGGAACTTCTAGTAATGTTTTAGTAAAACTTTTAGTACATTTTCAAGCCTACTCTGTTCAAGGAGCCTGAGCGATTTCACAGTGAAGCCACCTGAGAGGGGTTGGCAGCCACTAAAGGGCTCCCCAGAGCTTGGGTATAGATTGGAGACTCACAGTTCCTTCCCTCTCTGCCCAGGTAGGTCACCTCCGCTCTCTGGGGATCAGAATCGTCTCTCCAACTACTAATTCTTTATTTCTCAAGCTCTGCAAGGCTAGTACTGCTATGTCTTGCACATGGTCCTGCAGGCCCAGAAATACTCTAACCAAGCCCACTGCAAGTCTTGCTCACGGTACAGAGGTGCCCGAGACCCCAGATCGCTTGCTCTGGGACGTGTGTCTGTGCTGCTTTGGGGGTGACCGTGTGATGGGAGTGTCCCACTCTACCTCAAAAGTGATGGGAGACGCCCTTCCCTCTCCATCTCGAGCCCACACTGTCCTTCCTCTGCAAGCCTCCAGAACAAGGAAAGAGAAGAGACAGCTGATTGCCTGTCACTGATCCCAGCTCACTCTTCATCCCAGCGTCTCATCCAGAACGGACAGTGTCCACATCGTGAAGTGAAGTGGGAAAGTGATAATGAGCCGCCTAAGAATCCAGCTGACACGTGAAGATAAAAACGAGAGAAGGTCAGGAAGGACCCAGAAATGCCAGAGGAAAGAGGTGGAGCCTGGAGACACAGGCACAAGGTTAACTCCAGAGCCCTCTCGGGGCCCGTTGACACCAAGCTGGACGGCACCGCTCTGGAGCTTCTGAGGTGAGAACCGGCTCCCGTGTTTTATCTCAGGGATGTTTTGCCCGCCTCAGACTGGCCACTCACTAAGAGCCCCGGCCCAAGCCCACCCTGTCATCCCCCTCTGCTCTTTGGATGTTCCTTTTAGTTCTGTTATGAAGAAATGTGCATCCTAATTCGACTCCTTCCTAGGAGAGCAGTTGGGGCTGGAAGGGCTTGAGGTGGGGCCTAGACCCTCCTCCCCAGCCTTGAGACCGACTGTCCCTTCTGCCCTTCATGATCCCGTCCTGTCCCCTCCTTCACCCAGGGCACTGGGGTTTAAAGAGTGCGATCTTTCAACTTCTGATAGACATGAATATTATTTGCTCTTTAATAGTTTTGGTTTCAAAACAACTTTATGTCAAAACTGAACGGGAAAGGGAGATATTCTGGGTCACTAGGCAAGAGTTTTCCAAAACAGCCTTCAGATAAACACCCCTCCCCGCCCTCTCTCTGACGCAGTCCGAGGAATCAGGTGGCACATATCGAGGAGCCTGACCAGCAACGACCTTCTGTTGAAGGTTCAACCTCTCTGAGGCTTTTAACTTTCAGTAGAGCTGATGCTGGGGCCCCTGAAGAACAGTCCTTCTGAGGGAGGGTCACGGGCTTCTGCCTTGTCTATTCTGATGGTTTTCTCTGCACTAAAACCAAACTGAGATCCTTGTTTCCAGAATCCCATAATCCTGATACAGTTTTTGTTAATTCCAAAGAATTCCTCTTGGAGGAGAGTCATTCTCCCTGGGTTTAAGTCCCACAACAATATGGCATTAACTGGCAGATTCTGAGGTGAGTGAGTGCTGGCTGATCAGATCTGTGTCCCATCTCCTGTGTCCCCGGCTCCCAAGCCAGCAACCAACATCAGTTCTAGGCCTAGCGCAGAAAGAAGCAGGCCCCGACCACAGCCTCCCCCGGCCCAGCCACAGGCGAGACTTTCCCACCTCCCCCAGGTGCTGCTGGGAGACCTGTGGTTCTGGACTGTGACACAGAGAAAGCCTTGGTACTTCCGGCTGTTGCGGGCTTCCCCTGTGCACCAAATGCAAAGAGACTCAGTTCTGCTGCTGGTTTTGGAGCAAGCTGCCAGGTTTGTGTCTGCTCCCTGCGTCTGGGCCTTGGAGCCCATAACCAGGTCAGGGCAGATCCCTCCCTGCTTCAAAGACTCTGTAGCAGGAGTGAAAAAAATAAACTGCTCAGACTGAGACCATCCGAAGGCGCTTTAGTGCAGGGACTGGGAGCCACCAACTCTCTCACAGGGCTGCACATGCTGGCTCCATGCTGCGACTCCAGAAATGACCCAAAATACCAGTCAGCTCCCAAATGTATCCTGCATTAAATTCTAGACTTGGGCAGAGGATCCACCCCTGTGGATGCCGAGGCAGCTGGGTGACCCTTCTGGTGACACATCTTGCCAGTGCCCTGGCCAGGGGACCTCCACCTTCCCCATCACCTGATCTGCGCAAGGACAGCTCCAGTGCCCTCCCGAGAGGGACACAGGACAGCAGTGAGCAGCGAGGCTAAGAAGCACTGCCAAATAATGACTTTGGAGATTTTACCAAATTTCTGACTCTGCTCATATAATTGTGTGTGTGTTATTGTTGTTATTGCTGCTGATGTTGTTTTGTGTTCCTGCGGACTGAGCTACATCCCAACCCTTTTTACATTTTTTTTTTTTAACACAAAGTTTTGTTAAGTTGCTAAGTTGCCCGGGTTAGGCTCAAACTTGTGGTCCTCCTGCCTCAGCCTCCTAGACTGCTGAGACGACAGGCATGCAGCCCCATCCTGTGTGTGCTGAGAAAGCACAGGTGTGTCTTTCCTCTTGGAAGAGCCATCCCAGGCTCTTACAGTGAGGACAGAAGGTCTGGACAGAAGGGGCTACAAGATGGAGGGCTGCTTTGGGTCCAGTTCCGTGGGCGGGGTCCCTGTGTGCAGAGAGGATGGGGTGAGGGGCAGCTGGCAGCTGCTGCAGAGTCCCATCAGCTAAGGAACTCACAGGTCATGGCTGGCAAGGGAAGAGCTCTCTCCTGTTGCCCTGTGGACAGACTGGCACCTCCACACACCCTGCCTACCTTTCCAGAATCATTCTTCCGTGTCTCTGCTTCCCAAGGAGCCCCCGACACCCACCCTCAGCCCCTTTCCATCTCTGTGCAGGCCGGAGTCATGGGCTGCTCCACAATAGCACTCATTCCAGTCACACACACACACACACACACACACACACACACACACACGCACACGCACTCCCGGCACTTGGTGACCTAGGAAGCAGGATGGGATGTGGCCATCCTGAGGGGGAGTCACATTAGAGACCACACCCAGCAGGAGCTCAAATTCAGGTCCTGTCCCTGATTGGCCCTGAGGGGTCCTTGGTCTGAACTCCAGTGTGAACCAGGTGGGGTCAGAGGTGTTGTCACCAGCCTGGCTCTGGGTGACTGAGGAGCTGGTCCTGATCTACCCGCCAATTCACTCCCCTCTCACAGGTTCCAGGAGCGGCCATTGTCCTTTAATGAACTCCAGTTTCCCACCTGGGGAAGAGCTTCCTGCACTTTGCCCACTGGACAGTGGCCGTCAGGTCCCTCTGGCCTCCCCGCAGCCTCCCCTGTCCCTGCACGCATGTGACCACCCTTCCAGCAAACAGGGGAGGCCCAACTCCCAATTCTGAGTTGCCCCCTGCCATGGGCCAGAGCCCAGCTCAGCACCCAGACAGGACTGGGCCTCAGGTATTCGTTGGGGGAAACCAGACAAAGGACTTTGCCTCCTTGTGCCTCCATTTCCTTCCCTGTTAAAGAGTGACCCAGGCCCAGCCAATCCTTTTGTTTTGAGTGACAGAAGAGGGATGTATTTAAGGGCCTAATAGCAAGTATTCACTAAGGACGCTCTGCCTACCCGCTGTGGGGCTCACGGCTGGGGAAGTCCACAGGCCTGGGCGTCCACTGGGGTTTCCTGACCTGGCCTGAGAGGTCAGGGAGAGCTTCCTGCTAGAGGGGACATTGGAGACAGTATTTCAAGGTGGGTGACATGCATGACCGTGTCAGCCAGGCTGAGCCCAGAGGGGACAGAGGGCCAGGTAGAGATGGGGGTAAAACGGGCGGCAGACTTGGGTCTCCTTGTGGCCCTGAGGACTCGGGACTTTGTTCTGAGGGCCTCGCACCAGGCCTGGTCCAGCAGGGGAGGAATGATTAGACGTATGTGTGTGTGTGTGGAGCATCCCTGTCTCCTGCTCTGGGAGGAAGAGAGACCGCAGGCAGGTCAGTGGCAGTGACCAGAGTCCTGCCTGTCCTTTTCTCCATGGGGAGAGGAAACGTCCCTGCCTCTTTCTCCCCTGTTCCTCCGGATCCCCCTCAGAAGCTGCAGGACAGAGCAGTTTGGCAAACTGGGGTGGCTACATTTTAGTCTGGGCTAAGTACTAGCACTGGTCATAACGAATCTTATCTTTTAATTAAGAAATAGGATGCATACCCAGCTGCACTGGACAGAGTCTTATTGAATGTCCCTCCCAAAGCTTCCCTCACGACTGTTGCAGGCCCAGTAGGTGTGTCATATTTATTTCTTTCCAGTGACTCTCAGGCAGATGGCATCGAAGAAGCCTTCCTGCACAGGCTGGTTTCCACTTGACTGAGTGCTCTTCATAGAATGTGATTCCTCAAAGAACATTCTGGTTCTTTCCAGTGCCCCAGATATGGTAACTTTATTCCTTCAGTTCACAGCTAGATATCTGTTTTAGTCAGCTTTCCATTACTCTGACAAAATACTTGACACAATCATCTAAGAAGAAAGGGTTTGTTTTGGTTCACGGTTTCAAGGGTTTCAGTCCATGGTAACTTGGCCCTATTGCAGCACAGTACATCGTGGTGGAAATGGGTGGCGGAGGAGGTCTGCTCACTGCATGAAGCAAAGAGAGAGGGGGGAAGTGACCGAAGTCCCAATGTTTCCTTCAAGGGCAAGTCCCCAAACAGCTAGCTTCCTTCCACTCGGCTCCACCTCTTAATGGTTCCACTACCTCCTAAAGATGCAGTGGCTGGGTGAGCAAGCCTTCAGCATATGGAGCTTTGTGGGACATTCATATCTCAACTCTAGCGCTATCTTTATGGCAGGTGCAGTAAATCGGAATCCAGCAATCACCAGTTAGCCAGCCCATTAAACCTGCTATCAGCTTTCTGTGTGATCAGCTTGGTACTGACCCCATGAGCAGTTTCCACATATTCTCCACCTCTGTTTGGGATGTCAGAGGCCGGAAATCAAAATAATGTAACTTGACCCAGGTGGAGGGAGTTGGGGAGTTAATCCTGTTCTCTACTGTGTGCGGGAAACCCACATTTCAGCCAGAATCAGAAGGTGCTGAGTGGTTGGTTTGGGGCCTCTGAACTTGGACAACATCAACAGCTTCCAGAAGCCACAAGATGAAGGAAACCACACACTGGAGAAAGAAAACACATCTGAAATCTGTCCCTCAGGCAGTTATCTGGATTGAAGCCAAGCTTTCTAAATTCCCCAGGCTCTCTCCTCAGCCTGGCAGGACACGCAGGACTAATTCGGGCCTCACTTCCGCTACCGGCTCCTGCGTAACAAATATGGACTCTGCCTCCCCCGTGTGGTGGTAGAGGGAATACTCGCGCTTAAGATTCTTCCCTTTTCCCTCCATGATCCTCAAGGCAGAGATAGGGTTGGTTTGTTTTTTTTTTTGGTGCTGAGAATCAAACGCAGGGCCTTGTATTTGCAAGGCAGGCACTCTAACCACTGAGCTAAATCCCCAGCCCCGAGAGATGGGATTTTTACTGGCCCAGACAAGCCTTTGGTCCCACCTCCACAGACGCAGGTAAGGAGCAGATGGGAATGGGAGATTCAGGGGACTACCTTCATTTCAGTGTGCATGCAAATGTATCCTTGTGTTGGCAGATGATTAGCCAAGTAAAAAGCCACTTCCAGCTACAGAAACTCAGTCTCCTCCCATTCCCCCAGACTCTCCTGTCTTACTTACAGTGGTCGCCTCTTCTCTGCACGTTCACTTTCTGGGGTTCCAGCTACTCCAGTTACCTCCATTCACAAATATTAAGTGGAAAATTTCAGAAATAATTCATGTTTCAAATTGTGCATTGTTCTGAGTAGTGCGATAGAGTCTAGTGCCAGCCCTACCGTCCAGGGCAGGACCTGAATCATCTTTGCCCAGTCTGTACTGTATACACAATCTGCCCATTAGTCACTCAGTAACTAAGTTATCAAATTATGGTGGCAGTATCACAACACTTATGGCCTGTTTGCTGTGGTTTCTTTGGGTGTTTAAAACAGGCCAGGTGCAATTCTGGGAGGCTGAGGCAGGAGGATTGCAACTTCAGGCCAGTCTGGGCCATTTAGCAAGTTACTGAGACCCTGTCTCAAAAATCAAAATGAAAATCAAAAAGGGCTAAGGATGTATCCCAGTGCGGAGGCCCGGGGTTCAATCCCTGGTACAGAAAAAACAACAAATAAAAATAACACCTCAGCATTAAAACAGAGAACACTTTGAAAGGAACAGTTTTCTTGCGCCCTAGGAGGGAAATTTGAATAAACTACAGCTAATAGCAGGGAAGCTCAGACTGCAGATTTACAGATGGTGTATTGGTTCAGCATTAGGAGTGAGATGGGAAAGAAAGTACAAAACAAGAAAACTAAAAGATGGGAAATCAGAGTGGACTTTGTTAAGAACAATGTCACCTTTACTCGAGTCTATGAAAAAGTAGGATAAAATCCATTCTGGCTTTGTCCAGGAATTAGCTTCGAGAAACAATGAGCTCAAGCCAATGAGCGAATCTCCCTTCTGTTTCACCCCCCATTACTGTGTTCAGTTATCTTTATTACAAACATTTCACATGCAAATTTCACGTGCAACTGTCCCAAAGTCTGGTTGAATTAGAATCATCCCTGGAGTTAGTAAAAAAATTTTGTGCAAAAAAAAAAATCCCAAAACTTACTTATTGTCATTAGCATGTGTGTGATACTGGGGACTGAACCCGGGGCCTTTGCACTGAGCTACAACTCCAACCTTCTTTTATTTTTAATTTTGAGACAGGGTCTTGCTAATTTGCTAAATTGCTCGGGCTGGGCTTGAACTTGAGATCCTCCTGTCTTAGCCTTCCAGAGTGCTACAGAGTTGTGCCACTGCACTCAGTTTTAACTATTTTTTAATGTACACTCGGCCCCTCCCCGTGTCTGTGGGTTCTGCAGCCAATGAGTCATTCAACCACCTACACATCGAAAATATTTTTAAATATACTGAGCATCGGCAAACTTTTTTCTTGTTGTGATTGCCTAAACAACACAGTATAAGAAGTATTTACATGCCATTTACATCGTAGTGGGTATTATAAGTCATGTAGAGATGATTTAATGTATCTTGGAGAATGGGCACAGGTTAGAGGTGAATACTGTGCCATTTTGTATTGGCGCAGACTATTATATTTACATGACTTCAAGCACCTTTGGATTTTGGTATCCACGGGGATCTTGGAACAAATTGCTTGTAGATACCAAGGGACAAGTGTATACCTATTTACAGAACATTGATGTATTTACTATGTTGAGTCTTCCAATTCATGAACATCCCGTGTCTGTCCAGTCATTTCCATCTTGCTTGATTTATTTCATCAGAACTGTCATTTGGGCGCTGGGGATTTAGCTCAGTGGTTAGAGTGCTTGCCTAGCAAGTGCAAGGCTCTGAGTTCGATCCCTAGCACCCAAAAATGAAAAAAAAAAAAGAATTCTGTAGTTTTCAGGTAACAAGCCCGAAGTCACTTTGCTAGATTTACACCTAAGTATTTTTTTAAGCAATTGTATTTGATATTGCATTTTAATGTAGTTATTCATCGCTAAAGATATAGAAATAAAATTGATTTTTGTATGTTTATCTTGAATATTTCAACCTTGCTGAGCTTCCTTCTCCGATCTTGGAGGTTTTGTTGTTACTGTTTTGTTTCGTTTTGTTTTGTTTTGTTTGGGGTTTCCTTTTTTAATTTTTATTTTTTATCAGTACACGTTTGCAGTACACACTGATCACCTTCCTCGTGGGGAGTTGGTGCATGTACAGAACACATCTTGATTCTTCTCCATCCTTTTCCCTCCTTCCCCTCCCTCCACTGGGATTCTCTTTTCTTGGCAGATTCCTTAGGATTGTCTGTGTGGAAAATTATATCCTTGCAAAGAGGGACCATTTCGTCTTTTTGTTTCCAATCTTATGCTTTCTAGTCATGGAGAAACTCTAAGCTTAGTTCTTCGAGGAACTGCTGCCTTGTTTTCCAAGGTGGCCACACTGATTATCTCACTATTAGTTCACTATGAGCTCAGTCATCACACGGGTGTGAAGTACTGTCTCACTGCCATTTCAATTTACACTTCCCCGGTGACTAGTGATGTCAGGCATCTTTTCATTGCTTACCGGCCGTCTGTATCTTTCTGGGAGAAATGTCTCCTTAGATCCTTTGCTCATTTCTTGAGTTCTTTCTCTTATTACTGAATGGTTGGAGCTCTACACACACTCTGGATATGAGTCCTTTATCAGGTATATCATTTGCAAATATTTCTTCACACTGTGGATAGTTTTGCACTGTCTCAATGATATCTTTAACGAACAAATGTGTTAATTTTTTTTTTTTTGGTGGTGCCGGGGATCGAACTCAGGGCCTTGTGCTTCCCATGCAAGCACTCTAATCACTGAGCTAAATCCCCAGCCCCTACAAATGTGTTAATTTTTATGGAAGTTGTATTATCTATTTTTTCTTCTGTTATTCATGTTTTGGGTGTCATATCCAGGAATCTTTTGATAAATCTGAGGCCTGGAGGTTTACATTTATGTCTTCTAAGAGTTGTATAGTTTCAGTTCCTGCCTTTAGGTCTTTGATCCACTTTGAGTTATTTATTACATGGAAAAAGAGCCAATTTCATTCTTTTGCACATGCCCACCCAGTTGTTTTTTGTTTAAAAGACAGTACCCTGTCCCAGTTGAATGGAATTGCACAGTTGAAAGTCAGTTGTCCACAGATTTATTCCTGGACTCTCAGATATATTGCATTGACCTCTGATGTCACAGGGACACTGTGATATTCCACCTGAGATGAGTGATCATGAAAGAAAATCAGACAAACTTAGTTGAGGAGTGCTCTACAAAACATTAAAACTGTGAAAATTGTGACAGCCAAAGTATATTAGATAACTCTAATAGTTTAGATCTAAAATATGCCCCAAATTTTCATGTGTTTGGAAGGTGATTGGATCATGAGGCACTACACTCACCAGCAGATTCCTCTATTGATAAGATCAGAAGCTTCGCCAGACGTGGAACCTCACGCCTGTAATCCCAGCACTCTGGAGGCTGAGGCAGGAGGATCCCTGTGAGTTCGAGGCCAGCCTGGGCTACATAGTGAGTTCAATGCCGGCCTGAACTACATAGCGAGACCCTGTCTCAAAAGAAAAAAAATTCAGAAGGTGAATGTGCTGTTAAGAGGCAGGACCTGGTTGGCTGTGGGTCACTGGGGTTGTGACCGGGAAGGGTGCATTCTTGTCCCCAACTCCTCCTCCCTTCTCTCTCAGCTTCCTGGCCACCATGGGTTGAGCACCTTTTCCTCCACCAGGCCTCTCTGCCATCCTGTCCCTGCCTTGGAGCCAGCTGACTGTGGACTGAAACTGTGTGCCAAAATAAACCTCTTGTAAGTTGTGCGTGCCGGGTATTGTGTCCCAGGAATAGGAAAGTGACTAATACAAAACTAAATGTCATTTGTGTCTCTTTTGTTAGAGTAGTTGCTATTGGGGCAATTGGTGAAACCAGTCGAGAGGAAGCTGATGATTGGCTGGTAGTAATGTATCCTGTTAATTTCCTGACACTCCGATTTGGTAATATTAGGACAGCATCTTTGTTTGTAAGAATTGTATGTTAAAATATTCAGGAGTGAGATGATACTGCATCATGTAGATGCTCTCAAATAATTCAGGAAACAAAAGTGAGCTAATAATAGTTACCTCAGAGTAATTTTGAAAGGTTTTCAGTGAATTCATATATGTAGGTAAAACTATGGAAAGTCTACACGGAAGTATAACAAACATAGCAGTTAAGAGGGGAGTAAATGGAAGGGGTGGCTGCAGTCAATAATCTAATTTCTTAAAGAAACAGACTCATGCGTTACTTGCATAATTAAAATTTTTTTGGCAGCGCTGGGGATGGAACTCAGAGCTATGCACATGCTGAGCGTGCACTCCACCACTGAACTGCTTCTGAAGCCCTGACTTAACACTTTAAATGAAGCACACAGCTTAGGACAAGTGTGATGATGTGTGTGACTACTCAAGCAGATGTGAGATTAAATTACATGACATGAAATGTTGTGACGGCTCCTGCCGTATAATCTTTCAATTAGCTATATCTATGACAATGTAAAATCAAGCCACTAAAAGTGTGTAACCAATATGACCTTGATGTGTATGTTGATATTTCTTTCCAGCCAAATAAACACACATGCGCACCTAGAAGGTGTTTCTGTGCACATTGTCAGAGTTATTCTAATTTAGACCACCAGAGGGCGTGTCAGGCTTAGTTAGGAGTGATGACTCCCTTTCCATCCACCTGTGGTTGTCAAATGACTTAGGCTCCCAGCTGCTTTATACTCTTGAAAATTACTGAAGACTCCCAGAGAGCTTTTGTGGGTTATTTAAAATTGGAATACTGGTCAAACAGTTCTGTGAAGGAGGGAAAAACAGCCTTTGTTTTGGCCAGGCGCGGTGGCCCAAGCCCTCAGGGAGGCTGAAGCAGGAAGACTGCAAGCTCAGGCCCAGCCTGGGTAATTTAAGGACTTAGAGAGACTCAGCTTAGGGGGAAAAACCTTCATCTAGCATTTGTCAATTTTCAAGGTGTAAAAACTACCACTGCGGTTCATTTCAAGCTATTAAAGCCTCGGCAGAAGTCCGGGTAATTCTGTAATGACCGGCATGCCTGGGCTGTCTGCCAATATTTACCTTGTAGAAATTTAAAAATTTTAGTAGATTTAGTCATTTAAAAGTAACAATAAATCCATTCCAAGTTAACGTCAGAGCAACGACATCATCACATGGGCTCTGGAAAACATCCTTGTACACTGGAGAAAGAGCAGGGCAAACAGCATCTTAGTTGCATTGTGAAAATTGTTTTGACCTTGTGGATAGAGTATCTGAAGGGACCTCAGAGATCCCTGGAACCTGCAGACTATATTTTGAGAATCGCTGACTTAGGGCTTCAGGTCTCAACTCTACTCAACCCAGTTTATTCCCAACAAATTTTGTAACACTTCTTTTATCAGGAAATGTAATTCACACATAGCATGTTTTGTTTTGTTTTTGTTTTTTTGAGACAGGGTCTCGCTAAGTAGTTCAGGCTAACCCTGAACTATGTAGCCCAGGCTGGCCTCGAACTCGTGGCGATCTTCCTGCCTCAGCCTCCTGAGAATTTTGTTTTGTTTTGCTTTTGTGTGTGTGTGGGGGGGGTGCTGAGGATCAAACTCTGGGCTTTGCACTTGCTAGGCAAGCGTTCTACCACTGAGCTAAATCCCCAGGCCCTTCACATGAGCATAACGTAACCTACTTGTCTAATCTCTAACAGAAAACCACTGAAATACATTACCTGTAATACAGAAAGGAAACCAAAAACAGTTGACAAGCCCGGAACCAGACACAGGAACGCTCTCATGCTGTGACGTGCAGACTATTCGCACCGCCGTGGGATAAACACTGCTTCCAAAATAGCCTGGCTCGGTTCCGGCTGGGTTTTGCCACAGATCAGTGAGCCAGTCTGTCTGTTCAGAGCTTTAGGGTCTTGGCATCGCTGCAGGCAGAGCGACCCCCGTCATCCTTATTCAACGTAGGCCACAGATCGGATGTGATTCTTCTGGCCAGTTTAGACTGTCTGGGACTCAAACGCGAGGGCGGCAGAGGTCGGGGACAGGACTGTGTGCGGGGCTGACACTTCCAGCGCCCGCTTCTGCCCAAAACTATGATCTTCCCTTGGGTCACGTGCGGTTGCTTTCCTGGAAAACTCAGTCTATAAAAATAGTGCAAAGTTCTTGCTGGCAGAGACTCCAGGATCCGATGATTGTTAACAGATTCTTCCGACGGGCTCCAGGAAACTTCGTCAGGGCTGCGCCCGCACCGAAGCCGCCTCGGGCGGGAGGCCAGATTTGCTAACACCTCGCGCAGCCCGGAGACGCGCGTGGGCGGGGGGTGCGGCGCGGGAGTCCGGCCGCGCCCTCCGCCGCGCAGCAAGGGAGTGTCCGCCAGGGGGCGCCCTGCGCCGTCCCGGTCGGTCACCGGCGTGAACGTGGAGGCCGGCGTGTACATCGGGATCAGCACAGGGCTTTATGGGACTGTTACGTGATGGACACAGGCGTGAGTGCGAGCATTCATGTGTTTTTATTGAGATAGATGCCTTATGTCTAGAACCTCCGTGTGCGTAGGTGTCGCTGTCACTGTGGGCACCAGCACGCATGCGGGCGCCAGCGCCCGTCCAAGAGCAAGTACCACCAAGGTGTGTCTGATAATCAAGATATTCTGATAATTGTGCTACGGGCTGACATAGTGTTTGTCAGCGTCCTCACAGGGGGAAAGTGACAAAGCCTGGGGTTCCCCCAGTTTTGTTGTTTTTTTTTTAGTACACATATTGCATGTAATAATTACATTCTTCGTGAGGAGTTTGTACATGTACCCCCCCCAATTCCTTTTGCATCCCCTTTCCCTTCTCCTCCCTCCTCTGCCTTCCATCTCTTGGCCTCTTTCCCTTTTGCAGAAGTTCTATCTCCTCTTTTCCTGTTACACATCTTTTATTTTGCTCTTTATATTTTGGGTCTGGGTTTAACCCAGGTTTCTCAAACTCCAAAAGTATTTTCCTAATCACTTGCCTGTCCTAATTATGGAGGGATGTGCCCTTTCTCCAATTCTGGGGGTTACCACCAAGCTTCTTCCTGGACAGGCGGAGAAAGAGGGGAGGGTCTGCCTTGGACAGAGCCCACTTCTGGGGACTAGATTCAACTTTTTTTTTAAAATAATAGTCTCTGTACAGGTACAAAATAACCATGTTGATTATGACCATTATGTATACAATATACCAATACATGTTCTTGGTAAAAATAATAAAAAAAATTAAAAAATAAAATAAAATAATAGTCTCCGTACATTTTATTTTTTATTGTTTTGGAGACAGAGTGTCGATATGTAGCCCAGGCTGGCCTCAAACTCATGGTGATCTTCCTGTCTCAGCCTCCCGAGTGTTGGGATTGGAGGCGTTCCCCACCGTATCCCGTATTCATCTTCTGAGCTGAACAGCCCAGGACCAGGTGCCCAGGTCTAAACACATGGTAGCTAGGAACTTATGCACAGTAAGTCCCCGAGCACGCACACAGTGGTCTTCTACAATCCTTGACCGACCCCAGCCCTGATTACCATGTCATTGACTATGCAGATTTGCCCCACACACCCCGTCAGCTTTGGGTGCCATGACAGTTCTCCAGTTCTCCAGTTCACCATTTCATAGTGACATTTTGACAACATAAAGTGTCAAAAATGCCACTGCCCCAAT
>PVJO010021755.1:0-29376 GCA_004026905.1 Hystrix cristata | reverse complement strand
GACAAGCCACCAAAATGCCTCCAAAAACTCCCAACTCCCCCAAAGCAGATCTATGGGGCATCAAAAAGGGGAGGAAACTAAAAGCTACACACCCAAATTATTTGAAATGATATCAGAGGACATAACAAAACAGATTAATAAGCCATTTGAAAAGATCACAGAATATATAAGCAATAACAAATTGGGCCAAATAAAATTATCAGCAAGTTTAAAGAAGAGGCTAAGAAAATGGAAAAGCTAAATAAAATGATGCAAAGCATGAATGACTGCAAACAGCAGAATTAGTGTCCATAAAAGGGCTTCAAATAGAAATTCAGGATACTAAAAGTTATATCAAAAATATAGGCATCAGAAGTGACCCAGTGTGAGGAAAGAGTGGCAGAACTAGGAAAGGGGCTGTTGTCAGTGATAAAAGAATGATACCTTAAAAACAAGAGAACATGAAAATTGGATCCAACAGTTCCTAGACGATGCAAAGGAGACTAATCTAAGATTAACTGAATTAACAAAAAATGAAACGATAGCACAAATGGCATTTAAAAACTTTTTTACTGAAATAGCAGCAGAGAAGTTTTCAAATAAGATAAAAGAACTTAACATACCAATCAGTGAGGAATACACAACTTCAAAATAGCCATAATCAATAAAGAACCTCTCCACAACACAACATAGTCAAATCCCACAAATCCATCATAAGAACAGAATCTTACAAGTGGTTACAGAAAAGCAAAGCAGTGAATCACATATAAAGGAAAACCCATTAGAATGTCAGCAAACTTCTCAACACAGACCTTAAAGGCTTGGAGCTTGGAGTGAACTGTTTTGAATCCCAAAAGAAAACAACTTCTCTCCAAGGCTGACATACCCTGGAAAAATATCTTTCAGAACCGATGGCGAATAAGATATTTTCATGATTAACAGCACCTAAGGAAATTCAAAACCAACTAATCAAGACTCCAAAAAATTCTAAAGTTAACCCTACAAAGAAACAATGAAGGTAACAATGACAAAAGGTCTAATACAGTTAACAAAATAGGCAGGGTGAGAAGTTAAGTAGAAGGGAAAAATAGGGAATCAACAATAGGAAAATAAGGCAATGACAGGAATAAGTCAATGTCTATCAGTAATAACTGATCAGTAGTGACCAATGTGAGGAAAGAGTGTCAGAACTAGAAAATGGGCTAATGTCAGTTTCAAAAGAATGAGAGATACTTTAATCTAAATTTAAAAAAAGAAGGATAGAAAAGACCCAAGTCACCATAATTGAAAATAAAGAGATGAAATCACAACCAGCACTGCCAAAATCAAAGACATTATTAACAACTATTTCACCAACTGTACACCAATAAATTGGACAATTCAGAAGAGATAGATAGATTTGTGGACATATATGTATTACCAAAACTGAAACAAGAAGACTTAAAAACCCTGAATATTAGGCAATGAAACAGAAGGAGTAATAAATAACCTACCAACTAAGAAAAGTCGAAGTCCAGATGAGTTCACTGCTAAATTCTGCAAAAACTTCAAGAAAATTCTAACGCCAATACTCCTTAAGGTTTTTAATGCAATTGAAAGTGAAGGAGTGCTCTCAAAGTTATTCCTGGAAGCTACCATTACAGTGAATCCACAACAAGACCAGGATCCAACCAAAAGAGAGAACTATAGACCAATCTCTTTAATGCATATAGATAAAAATTCCATAACAAGATACTTACAAACACAATGCAAGGAATCACCAAAAATATACTACTTCATGACCTATTAGGCTTCTTCCCAGAGATGAAAGGATGGTTCAACATATGCAAAGCAAATGTAATACATTGCATAAACAGGAGCAAGGACAAAAATCACATGATTATCTCAATAAATGTACAAAAATCCTTTGATAAAATTCAACGTCCTTTCATAATAAAAGCACTGAATAAAATAGATACAGAAGGACCTTCCATCAATCTGATAAAAGCCATTTCAACAGACCTCCTGCCAATATATTAAATGGGAGAAAAGTGAAAGCTTTCCCTCTAAAATCAGAACAACACTAGGATGTCCACTATCACCACTCAACACAGTACTTGAAACATTAACAAGAGAAATTAGGAAGAAAAAGGAAGAAAAGTGATATGTATAGAAAAGGAAAAAGTCAAATTTTCATTATTCAGAGATGACATGATCCTCTACATAGAGAACCCTCAAAACTCCACCAAAAACTTATAGAAGTAATAACCAAATTCCAGAATGTAGCAGGATACAAAATCAACATGCTAAAATCAATAGCATTCCTGTACATGGATAATGAGCCCACTAAGAAAAAAACTAGGGAAAGATACCATTAACAACAGCACCAAGAAAAAGGAAATGCTTAGGAATTAACCTAAGGAAATAAAAGACCTATAAAATGTAAACTACAGTACTCTGAAAGAGGAAATGGAACACAACAGCAGAAAATAGATATTCCTTCTTCTTCAATAGAGAGAACTCATTTAGTCAAAAGGACCATACTTCCAAAGTTGATATAAAGATTCAGCGCAATCTCAAAAATCAAAATCAATATTTCAACAGTATTCTTTACAGAACTGGAGAAAACAGTCCTAAAGTTCATATGGAACTAGAAAAGCCACAGAATAGCAAAAGGAATCCTGAATAAAAAGAGCAAAGCGAGAAGCATCACAATCCTGGACCTGAAGTTATATTACGAAGCTATTGTCATAAAGAGAACATGATACTGGCATAAAAACAGGCATGAGGATCAATGGAATGGAATAGCAGAAGCAGAAACAACCCAACATATATTTAATTCTTTGATCTTTAACAAAGAGCCAAAAATATACACTGGAGGAAAGTAGCCTTTTAATGAACTGTGTTGGGAAAACTGCCTAACCATATGCAGAAAATTGAACCTAGACCCATATCTTTCACCATGAAGTAAACTAAAATCAAAATGGATCCAAAAATTAAATGTTAAAACAGAAAGACTCAATATGCTGTAAAACAAAATAGATAAAACTCTTGAACTCATAAATGTGGGCAAGGACTTTCAGAACAAAACCCCAGCTGCACAAGAAATAGTATTGAAAATCAATAAATGGGATTATATCAAATCAAAAAGCTTCTACAGAGCATAGAAAAAACCAACAGTGCAAACTGACAATCAGCAGAATGGGAAAAAATATTCACCAGCCATTCCTCAGACAGAGGACTCATACCTAGAATATTTAACTCCAAAAAATTAGACAGCCCCAATAAAAGACTCAAGCAAAATATGGCAAGAAAAATGAATATACACTTGACAGAAGAAAAAGTACAAATGGCCAATAAATACATGAAGAAATGCTCAACATCACTGGCCATTAGATAAATGCAAATTAAAACAACACAGATTATATTTTTCCACAGAAAGAATGTTCTTCATCAAGAAGTCAAATAATAACAAATGCTGGGGAGGCTGTGAGGAAAAAGCAACTCTTCTTCACTACTGGTGGGAGTGTAAACCAGTACAACCACTAGGGAAATCATTATGGAAATTCTTCAAACAACTGAAACTAGAAATTTAATTTTCCCAGCCATTCCCTTCTAGGTATATTCCTGAAAGAGTTAAAAACCTTATATTATAGTGATACATGAATATAATATTTATAGAAGCACAATTCATAATAGCTAAATCTTGGAAGAAGCCTATATGTCCATCAAAAGATAAACAGATAAAGAAAATGTGATATTTACACACAATGGAGTATTACTCTGCCATAAAGAAAGAAACTGGAGTCATGTGCAGGAAGATGGATGCACTTTGAGACATTAATGTTAAGTGAAATAAATCAGACATGCACATTAAACGTCACATGGTTTCTTGTATATGAGAAATCCAAAGTATAAATAAAGAGCAAAATAAAAGGTAGATAATAAGAAGTAGGGAGATAGATCTTTCTCAAAGGGCAAGGGGACCAGGAGATAAAAGGAGGAGGGAGTGAAAGGAAATGTACCACCTCTACACAAGTAATGTAAACATTATGTACTGCGACCACATGCAGAAAAAAAGGAAGGGATCAAGAGATGGGTAGTAGGAAGGGAAGAAAAATGGAATGAAAAAAGGGATTAAGATGTATTAACTCTCCGTAAGGAATGTAAACATTATGTGCTATAGACATATAACAATAAAAGCAGAATTGTCTGGTTTAATATAATTTGTTAAAAATATAATTTTTTAAAAAACTAAATTGTCACTTTTTTCTACAGTTATGTCTTGGAAGTGGCCCATATGTCCATCAACAGACAAATGGATAAAGAAAATGTGCTCTTTGTACACAACGGAGTACTACTCTGCTATAAACAAAGATAAACTGGAGCCACCTGTGGGAAAATGGATGCACCATGAGACCACAATGTTAGGTGAAATAAATCAGATATACACAGAATTTTTTAAACAAATTCCATAATAAATCATTACTAATGAGCTTCCTCAAAAGTTCTTATTACTGTTATGCCACACAAGAAACAAAGACAAGCCATCTTATTGATTTATAAATGGAAAGACATTGTAAATCAAAACTATATGGTATGGTATGGTATGGTATGGTCTTTTCTTCCCTTCAAATGGTGAAACTAAGTTGCAGACCCTACTTGGGTAGGATTTAAAAATAAAATTTCATTTTGTAGATAAAAATCTATAACTTGAAAAGTTAAACTATTTTATAGTCTATCTCATAGGATAACGGAGACTTTTAGAACATATTTAGAATCATCACAACAATATTTCCTGTTCTTTCAGAATTCAGTGAATATACCTCTAATGACACTAAACATACCTAATATATTTTCCCAGAATTTTCTCATGACATTTTGAAACCACAGCTAGTTAGTTAAATAATACCTTAATTGGATATATTCATATTCAAAGCCAATGATCAATGTTATTGAAATCAAAATGCTGTTTATAGAACGTTCTATAACATCCTAACTGGTCTTGGGCAGTTTAATGGTATAAACATTTGTAACTATCCTGTTTGAAAATATTAAAATAAAATACTGAGTAATATTTTTGCATGGTAACAGTCTCATTTAACAATAGGTTTAAAAAAGAAAATGCTACTTTTTAATATTATTTGTGTATTTATTCCACTCTTACAGTTTAAAGGAATGAAAACCAAGAATATCTGTATTTTTAGAGATGCTAATGCTTCTGGTAAATTTCTTGTGAAATTAAAAAAAAGCAAGACATAACCACAATCATTTTGCAAGTATAGTATTAAGTTGAATTGATTGTTAAATATTCATTAGATAGTTAAATGTTCATTGGATAGTTAAATGTTCATTAGATAAACTATGGTCCTTTAGAGATTCCCAAAGGCATGATATGAAGTAAAAACTTTTTTTCAGTTGAAAAAGGAGTAGCCATACCTTTATTTTAGGGTCGTCCAAGAAAACATTTTCAGTTATGAATTGAAAGTGCAATGACACAGTATCAGGAAGGAAACTACCAGAGTTACTTATCTGCTCTTAATAGACCCAGGGTGCCTTCCCAAAGGATGTGATTTTATTGTGTGTATTAGGCCAGAATGCAATGTGTCCTTCTAGTAGGAACAATTGATGGCCTCTATTTTCATTGCTGTTCCAGTAAATGATTATTTTTCCCTTGAACCTTACTTATTCACGTGAGTATTAAGAGAAACAATTGCTTGTTCAGCAGTTCAGAGGACACAGAGTTTCACATTAGTGAGAAATAGTTGCATTAAAATTTCCAGTCTTTATGCAGAAGATTATTTTTATACTGTTGTACTTGGATTTGTCTATAATTTTCAATGTCCACAGATGAACTGTCCTCTTCCTAGTCTGAATGACAAGTTTGGTTAACATCAGACATGAGATTCCCTCTATTTGTGGTGAGCTGGTGTCACTCACTGATGAAATGGAGCATAAAATTACAATATAGATGAATGTTGGTAGAGGCATTTTACTTTACAAGTTAACATAGTCATACAAATGAGAAAAATGTAGAAAGTAAATTTTATGTAAACCTTGAAAATAAATTTTTGGAACAACTAAGTTATTCAGTCTCATTCTTTTCTCTCCAACAGTGACTCTCAAAGACACTTGATACTTTAAAAATAATAGTTAATAGAACAAGAGGTTCCATTTGAACCAGCTATTCCCCTACTGGGGATCTTTCCAGAAGAGTTAAAATCGTCATACCACAGAGATATATGCACAACCATGTTTATAGCAGCGCAGTCTGTAATAGCTAGGTCTTGGAAACAACCCAAATGCCCAACAAGCAATGAATGGCTAAAGAAGATGTGGTTTTTCTACACAATGGAGTACTACACTGCCATAAAGAAGGATAAACTAGAGTCATTTGTATGTAAATGCATGTTCCTTGAGAATATACTATTATGCAAAATAAATCAGACACTCATAAGCACACATCAAATTGTTTCTCTGATATGAGAAACCATAACTGTAAATAAGAACAAAGTAGTGTAACGGATATTATATAAAAAGAAGATAATATACAAAGGAGAGGAGTACTAGAAAGAGGGAAGGGGGAAAAGCAGGAAGGGAAAAAACGGAAAGAAAGAGGAAAGGGAAATCATGGAAGATTGTAAAAAAATAATAGTTAAAATTTGCTGTTCTCAAGTAACATGCAGGAGTTATGGAGAGGAATAAATTTCTTGTCATCTTCAATCACTTAAGTTCCTTAAATCCTCATTTGTTCATAACTTACTGGATTCCTTTTTTTTAATCTTTTTTACACTAATTTTCTATGTTACATTAGGCTTAGAAATGCCTATAATTTTACTGAAATTGTTAATATTTAAAAATTGAAATATCAGTTATCTGTACTTCTCAAACATTTTAAGTGGACATCCACAGAATCTAGTTCTAAAGTCAAAATATCATTTATGACATTCCAGATTAAAGTAATATTTCTTTATAGAATTCCATTCATGGATCGCCCAACATCACTCACACTTAAGTGAGTACCATTGTTCAAATCATTTTTGATTGATTTGTCTCTAAATATATATGTTAAAATAAATAAATGTCCTCCTTTCAGAATTTCTGAAAGTTTGAAGTTTAAGAAAATAGGTATGAATTTAACGTGGAGAGAGAAGGAATAGTATATCTCTGTCGTGACAGTAATTCTCAAACAGAGTGTTGCAGTGTTGCAGTTTTGGTACCCATTATAAAGACTGCTACTAACAATAAAGGCTGAAAAGGTGTTCATACTTCTGTTGGTAGGGTCCCTTCATTCACAGTAAATTTGTATTCTGTGATCCTTAAAGAAATTTTGAGAATTGCTCGGGACCATCCTGTGACATTTCAATACAGAAATTAACTTAGAAAAAGGCTCTAAAACTAACTCAAAGGATGAAAAATTCTGCTTGGTTAAAATGATCCATGACACACACTTTATCAAGCACTTACGCAAAATACAGACTTTTCATTAAGGCTGGCAGAGCCATGTTTTTTCCTGCTTTGGACCTGACAGAGTCTTTTTGTTGTTAGTTTTCTTAAACATAATGGGTTGATTTGCATTTAGGATCCATCTGATTCAAAAACTAAGTATTGTAAAGAACTAAAGTCATACCTAGCCTGACAAAATGTTCATACTTTGAGAGACAACTGAAAGTGAAAGAAAGAAAGATTAATTTTCCATCCCACAGTCATTCTAGGGCACCTTCCGTTTAAGCCAGATAGCTAGCTCAATCCATCAAGGTGTTTAGCTTACTCTTTCCTCTGTGTGTTTTTGTTTCTTAAATTAATTTCACCTAAGGTAACTCCCTGATGATGTATTTGCATTTCTGATTGTCAATATAAATCATTTTACACCAAGTGCTCAAGAAACTACAAGCTATTACTATTATACTTGGATTTTTGAAAAAAAAAATCTTTAAGGAATTAGCCTGAGGACTGAAAGTATGGTTTAAAATCTTTAAAAGGTAAATACATAGGCAGATCAGTTTGTATGTCTAGAAATCTAGAGGGACCATGTATTTCTATGTTATAGATTCTTTCATGTCACCAATGATAAGGTAAGTTTCCGATCACTTACAAATGATACATTTCATCTTTCATTGACGAACTAATCTTTTTGTGAAATTACAAAATTATGTCTGTATCTCTGTTTCTGTCATTTCTACCTTATGTCTAACCACCTATTTAATCAAAAAAGTATACAGTTAGCTTTAACAGATGTATCTCCTCTTCCCAGAGACAGCTCAGAAAAGCATTGCACAGCAAAATTGTAATATTTGTAATATATATTGCTCAATATTTTGGCAAACTTCTTCCCTTCTTAACTGATTTTTGTAACCTTTCCAGTTTCTAAAGTTCTCAAGGCCCAAGTCTTTGTCTTTGGTTCTGTATTAGAATATGGATGCATTATCTATTATGGTGGACAAAAAATATCTTTCCAAAGAACATTACGCATTTTATTGTTTGCTTTTTACTCCTAGTAATAAAGAGTATCATTTACATTGAGGTCTATAATGACTAAAAATTTAATGAAAACTATGCAATTTACTTCCTTATGAAACATAGCAAGAACACTGAGAATGAGGAAATTACATTCCCAGCAGCCCAGAGAAATTATGAGAGAAGGAAAATGTAGTAAGAATATAGGACATGAAATTAGGTAAAAATAATGAACAAGTATAATACTTCTTTCATAATGTGAAATAATAATCTTTGCACAGAAAACCTATTTTCCCACAGAGACTTACATATTAAAACTGATAAGTGATTACTAGAATGGAATATATTTTGAACTGGTAAATAAAAATAAAGGGCTAATTTAAAAAGACAAATGAGTAGTTTCCTTTCCAATTACAATCAAACTTTACTTACACACTCATTACATCTTATATTTTCTTTATAGGCTTCCTACATTTTAAATCCCATGAGCTGAAACCATAAAAGTATTGATAATTAAGGTTAAACAGTCAAGTAAATATATTCAAAGGCTACTGGAACTGTTTTAATAAATTAGATCTAATGATCTTTCCAAAAAAATTATATCTTTTGAAAGTACACACACACATAAGTCAAGCATGATAGAAGAAGATCAATTTTTTAGAACTTTGGTGAGTAGTCCCATAGATAAAATTTTGTCCTTTACAAACATTGATTCTGATTTTAATATTCCTATTACTGATTTCTGTGTCTAAAAAGGGTGTTTAAATGTTAGTGATAACTAAGAAAAATGAATGTTAAACTTATGAATTAAGCGTTGTTCTTGCTATGGTTTAGAATATTAAAATGCAGGCCCCTATATTGACTGTTATAAAAATCATAATTTATACTGCTGCAGATAAAATTTCAATTCCAATTCTCTTTAAGGACCTTACATATTTTTAAAAATATGATGAAACTAAAATTGTTATTCCTCTGCAGTTTTTGAAATTGAAACTACATGAGAGTTAGTGAAAATATATTACTTAAACAGTCAAGTAAGCACCATTTTGTCATAGTATTTATGTTGTAAACCTAAGAAAATGCTGATAAAGAATTATTAGAAAATCTCCAAAATCACATTAAATTGAGACAATCTTAGTAAAAAGCAAACAGAATTCTTAAGTTATAAAATTTTAGAAAATTTTATTCATATATAATAATTTAGGAACTTTCAAATTCAGGTTTTTGTAGATTGTGGAGTTGTTTTCTATCTGGAAAAAGAAGTTTAGTTCAAAGAATTCCTGGCTTCCGGTTTTATTTCTGACAACACAAAAGGTTTTGTTTGTTTGTTTGTTTTGGGGGGTGGTGGTTATTTTTCTGATTTTTCTTTTTGCTTTTTCTCCCCCTGTGGCAGATTTCCAAATCTCTGAACTCTTGAGTATGGTCAAGTATTTCCTTACGACAGAAGAAGTAAAGAGGTCAAACATCACAGTTACAAGATTACTGCTCTATTTCTGAAATTATTAAAGTATGTCCTTTATTACAGTTGTGGAAACCTGTCAGCTAGATGTGGTTGAAATCTTGTAAGAACACTCCTTGGGCTTGTAGATTCCTGAGTAAGCTTGACAATTTGAAGAATTTTTAAGTCTATTAGTCTAATGATTCAGATCATATCTTAAGTCACATACCTGACAAAAGAATATATAAAAATTATATTTATATGTTTTATATAGAATTTGAGGCAGGGAAGCACATTGCTTTGATTCACTTTACATGCAACTTTTTACCCTACAGGTCAAATCTTGTTTTCCTTTTCAGGGAAGTTGTCTTCTGAATTTTGTCATCTATGATGAAGGACTTTCAATCATCACTGAATTTAACATAGTCATGTCTGAGTCCTCATCATATTGGCAATCTTTAGAAAAAGCTGTATTTTCTGCCTCCATGCCTTATTTCTCTAAACAAAAATTATAATATGAGTTGGTTTACTAAACAAAAGTTCCTTTAAGGTTTGGCAACAACAATGACATTTAATGAACAAAATTGTACGAGTTTTTCAGAATTATTCATTGTTATTAATCATATGCCTCATTGTATGTTTCCATTTTAATCTACAATTACAAAATCAATATTCAGGTTGTGTTGGTATGTAAGAATTTCAAAACATTAAGAGTATTTTGGGAAAAGAACCATGTCTAGTATATTATAAAAAAGGACCCCTCAAGATCAGCTTTGGTAGTATCATTTTAATATCTCAGAAGGAAAAGATAAGCCTGGGATATGAACATCTGAGAAGCACTTTTAATGGGAAATAAGATGAATAATTAGTCTCAATGATGAGGCTGCCACTTCTGTTAGGAAAAAAGATACCTTCCAGAGGGTTAGATCTTTCTTTTATTCTGTTTATATTCAAACACTAAATAAGAACATTTTTATCACAGGTGTGTGTGAATTCGCATAAACTGGGATGAAATACCAAAATCATTTTAATAAAGTAAAATTAGGACATACAAGAATTTAGGTTGACTATATAATTATGTTTATCATATTTTGGATGACATGAAGCAAACAACTATGTTTAGACATACATCTGTTTCAAGTAACAAAAATAGAGCTACAGCTAAAATACCAGATTCTGAAGAACCTGTTAGATTTTTCAATGCAGTTATTTATCACAGGTGTTATGATCTACCATTCTGACTTTTAAGAATAAAACAAATGTGTAAATATAATAAATTTCATTTTTCTTAGTATTGTCTTACTACTCCTAGGGTGGGGGCAGTCTTCATTATCTCCCAACCATAGTAACTAATATCAGGCTTCTTGCCTGTTTTTTTTTTTTTTTAATTCATCTGCAAGGAAAAAATCATGCAAGGAAAAAGGTACCTTTATTATTTAGACAGTTACTAATCTTGGTTTATGAGATTGTTCTTTATCAAAAAAAAATCGTTTGGCCCCTGCACAAGGATGACATGCAAAAAAAAAAAAATCTTAGCTATTTTAGAAGTCAAGAGGAATAAGATAATGGCAAATTCTAAATTATCACATCCCTGACCAGAGTCACTTTGGTCGCCATCCCTCTTAAATTAACAAAGCTTTTATTAATTATTCAGTCTTTACTCACAAGGGTCTACCTGCAGCATGTGCCTTATTTTTCAGTGTTAATAAGTTGTATCATCTCTATTTAAGACAATATGTGGCTAGTGGATTTTAAACCTCAATTTGCAAATAAAAAGTAACCCACCATTTCAGCAAGAACATATTTTGAATCTAGTTTTTGAAAATTCATCAAAATTCTGTATGATATACCTAAATTGTAGACTTGTGGAGCTGGAAAATCCATTAACATAACTCATAATCAAAAGTTCAGTTTTAGAATTAAAAATGGCTAACCAGACTTGTATACAATGGATGATTTTTTTCACGTTTACTACATTCTTTTTTAAAGTCACATTCTTCCTTAATTTCCAAATCCTTTGATGAATGTAAATCTTTAAATTAAGGACCATATCCATGTGTCTAAAAGGTCACATCATCTAATTTATCTGCAGCACGGAGGATGTATAGGAGTATGGACCTCAGCCAACACCCTTGTGAAAATTTAACTTTTATGAACTTCCTATAACCCTATAAAGGGACATACAAAATGAGAATCATATTGCATCCAAAATCAATAGTTATGAAGTATGCATAAAGGAGAAAATAATAAACATATCTGAACCATAACACATGTTAAATAGAGGGAATTCCCTTCACCATTTAAAGAGTTCTACATATTTCTCTTTCATCAGCTGAAACTTATTTTTACTACCAACTTGCCTTTAAAACTAGTTTTACATGTTTTTGAATCTTTAGTTAAATTATACCTTAATTTTAGATTTTTGTCCATGATGGCAATAGGTATTTGCTGTATTTTCTACAATTTTTCAATATTAGCATCCAAGAATTATAAATACTGTTATAAAATATATATATAATTAATTACTTTCATTATAGTATTGTTTCATACAAAGATTATTTATCTTTTCTGCTTTTGCTGAGTATTTGAATTATTCTCAGTTCTTACTATTATAAACCACAACATTATGAATATTCTCATACAATGTCCTGGTGTATATATAAAAGAATTTTTAAAATATTTCATGTGGCCAAGCCCTTTGGTAGTTCATAAATATCTATGATGTCTCTTCATTAAAATGTTAAAAATAATTAAATGTTTTAAATATGCAAACTATACAAAGGTTTACAAAATTATTTTTTGAAAATACATTTAAAATATATTTCTCAAGTGTGTGTTACATACTGATAAGTGCTTTCCTTTATTAAAACATTAAATAATAAAATCTAGAAATGATGTGGTTACCACCATAATTTCCAAGATAGGATTAACATAAAATATTTGGGAGTATTTTAATCATTGTAATGCAATTTTACAACAGAAGTAGGTAATAAAACCTAAATCACGTTAATATTATTGAACGTTTTTGTCCTTACTTATAACTGAAGGCAATGCTAAATTTCAGGTAAAAATCAAAGATCAGGTGAAAATAAAGATAGAATGTTTTTCCCATCTAGCTACCTAGACCATAGTCTATCCATGTATTTCCTTAGCGTCCATAGACCCCAGCCAACATCCCTTGAAAAGGAAAACAATTTTACAAAATAATGCCAAATCAACTTTTCAATTTCTATTCTCACAACTACTACATGATAGTTTCACTGCTTCATATCATTTTAATATTTAATGTCATTAGACTTAATTTTTGTCCATCCATCCTGTCAAAGTAACGGTATTGGAAATCTTATTACACTTACCAATCATTTGTTTGAGCTATCTGTTCATGTGTTTTTACTACATTTTTTCACTGATTTGTAAACATTTTCTATACTCTCTGGATAAAGTATTTTGTTGTTCACATTTTCTGAAAAACTTTGACTTAATTTTTGCTGTTTTATGATAAGTAGAAGTCGGTCATTTAATGTAACCAAAATTATCAATCTTGTATTGTTCTTTTTAATTTTCAGAAGTCCATAGCAATTTTAAAGACAAATATAAGTCTGTTTCTGTCTTTTATAACTTTGTCCTTCACATTTAAAACCTTGATATCACCTGTCTTGGTGATGCACACCTGTAATTCCAGCACTTGAGAAGCTGAGGCAGGAGGATCACCAAGAGTTTGAGGCCTGCCTGGCTTATGGACTGTATAGTGAGTTCAAGGCCAGCCTAGAATATACAGTGAGACCCTGTCTCCAAAAGAAAAAGAGAAAGAAAGCTCAATAATCAAAGATATGCTCGAGACAGTTTCTAATGACTTGCCAGAGCTAATTATTACATTTTTGGAAATTTAGAAAGTTGAATAACCTCACATTGGTTCTTTAAAATTGGCCAAGATGTAAAAACTTACAACATGGAAATTGGCAGACACTAAAAAGCCAGGTTTGGTTTGCTTAATTGGGGGTGGGGGGAATATCCTGCTTTTAAACATTTATGAGCAGACTTGTCTTTATCTGGAATTGATTTGGGGATGTAATCTATTTTCTTAAATCCATCCCTTCTCCATTTGTTCATTTGTCTAAAATATCAACTCTGTCATAAATAGGAGAGTGCTGTATAAGTACATATCTGTCAGTGAATCCTCTCACATTTGTGATGATGTACATTTTTACATATGAATCAAGACCCTGCTTACTTAGTTATTATCACCATGCAATAATGCTGGATATTTGAAAAGGCAGATAACCTTAAACTGTTCTTCCGTCTTGGTAATTTTTTTATTTTAACTTTTGACCATTCACATAAAGTTGAAAAACATCTATCCAACTAAACAGAACACTGTTAGAATTTTGACTGAAATTGTAAATCTTACATAAGTCGAGTGGGGACAACTAGATACTGTGTTCATCAGTTTTCTGTCTTATTGACAAAATAACTGAGATAAACAATTTAAAGGGAACAATGGTTTATTTTGGCTCACAGTTCCAAAGGTTTCCATCTACAATCCACTTGCTCCATTATGTTAAGCCTGAGATGAGGCCAAATATGACCATAGCAGGGTGTGGAGGAAGCTGTTCACATAGCAGGCAAAAAGCAGAGAGAGAGAGAGAGCCATGAAGGAGTCAGGGGCAAGATAAACCCTCCCAGGAAACCCTCAGTGGCATAATTCTTCCACCTAAGCCCCATCTTCTACAGTTTGCATCACCTTCCACGTCCACTGATGAGATGAGAACCATCATCAGAGACCTCACGGTCCAGTCACTCCCTAAACAACTCATCTCTAACACCGCTGTATTGGGAACTAAGCCTTTTCAAGACATGAGTCTTTTAAGGGACATTTAAGGTTGAATCCATAACTCTTACTAAATGAAGTTTTCCTATCATGAACATAATACTAGAAGTAGGTCTACAAAGTATTATAATTTCCCCATTCAGAAGTTGCACACTATTTTAGATTATGGCACACTTTTTTAGATTAATACATAATCTTTTAGTAAGTTACTCTTGCTAATAATTTTTCTGAATATATAAAAAGGCAATTATTTTGTGTATTAATTTTATATTCATCTATATTAGCTTTCCCATCGCTGTGACACAATACTGGACGTCAAAATTTAAAGCACAAACAGTTTAAATTTAGCTAATGCATTGAACAGAGTGAAATCCAACCCTAACCATCCATCACCTCTCACTCTTGTCAACTGCATACCCAAACATGTCTCCTTAAATCACATAAATTCCAAATAAACACAATGGCTACTTACTAACTTTATGTAATATATTACAACTATCCTGTGTACAACTGAGAGATAATAATCCCTTCTCCAAAGTCTCTGCAGCTCCACCATTCTTCGAAAGTCCAAGTCAGTGTCTCTTCTGAGACTCTGAACAAACTCTTTTCTGTGAACTGCTGTAAAAAATCAAAAACCAGGTTACATAATCACAAGCTACAATGGCACAGTGGAAACATTTCCATTTTTAAAAGGCAATGAAACAAGGAGATAACAAAGATCTGCCCCCTCCTCCATCAGCAGATGCAGAACATACCAGCAAGGAATGAAGCAGAGAGATAGAAAGAGGCACCCAACAGTAATCTAAACAATCAGTTTCTGTAAAATACGATGCATATTGGGGAATGTTAAGGACAAGCAGGACCCTGTGGGGAGACGAGAGGATTGCTCAGAGTAACACTGGCCCACGAGGAGAGGAGAGTGCAGGAAGTGTTCTGGCAAAGGGAGGTCCACAGATAAAACAGGCAGGGCGCATGGAGAAGGCCAAGCCAAAGAGGGAGTCAGAAATATTCAGAGAAGGAGGAGTAGAAGACCAAGGCCAGGACACCTGGAGGCTCAGTAAACAAAGGCTTCATTAGATAATGGTGCTTGCAAGAGTATGCCTGCTACATACCCCGAGCTCCTACAGGCCCATGTCTACATCAAACTTTCCTGATTGTCACCCCATAGGTTGATCCCAGCTTGCCTGAGATTCAGCCATTTTTGTGCATGAAAAGCCCTAGACAAAAGAGTTCCTTCGGCAACCCTTTTCAGGCCTCCTCCCAGATTCATTTGCCCGGACGCTTTTTGCTTCTGCTTTACAATAAATGCTTTCTGCTGTAGCTTTACAATAAATATTTTGCTCAGTCCTCTCTTGACTGCCTACCTTGTAATTCTTTCTGCACTGAGAAAAGAACCCACCACCTGGACAGTAACATTTTTGGGCACCTAACATGGGCCTCAGGGAATCAGTAATCTCTTGGCTTTCCTCCTTGTATTTCTTTCTAGGCTGAGAGAAGAACCCACCAGCTGGACAGTAACAGGAGGAATACTGAAACCCAGCAGAACAAACATTAAGCCCTATAGCTCCACATCCAGTATGGTGTAAGGTAAAATACGTTAGTAAGGTATGAGTTCCGTGGGACTCGGATGGCCCCATTTCATGGCCTACCTAGTTGCAGCTCACATGGCCTCTCTCTTGGGTTGGCTCCACTCACAACCTGCAGCTTTCTTGGTCATGTTTTCTATGTTTGGGGTATTTCTGACTCCCTGGCATCTCCACTGCCTGAATGATGGCATGCCTTGATATTTCCTCTGCCAAATCAATTAGTCCTTCTCCTTTAAACTCAGTCACCTGGAAAGTCTCAGACATGGAAAAAATGTAAACATATTTTCTGTTGGAGTGTAACACATAGTCTCTAATCCAATTACCAATGGAGTTCTTGTTTACAACTGAAATGTCATGGGTCTGGCCTTTACTGTCCCCATTTATATCAGCATCTGGTCATCTGAACTATGACCAAAATTACTTATCAATCTGCTTACAGCATTCTAGGGCTTCTTTATCCAGCATCTCCAAACTTTTCCAGAATGCTCCTGCATAGCAGTTCTAAAGGTTTCTGAACTATACCTAGTCAGGTATAGGCACAGCAATGACTCCATTTCTCTAATACCAATTTTTTTTTTTAATCAGTCAGCTTTCCACTTATTGGGATACAATATCTGACATCTACATCTTAAAAGAAAAGTTTGATTTAGCTCATCATTTCAAGTGATTCAGTCCACGGTTAACAAGCCTCAAGGTGGGAAGCTCAGGGTAAAAATGCATAGTGGAGCAAAGCTTCTTAGTTCACGTGGGCTGGGAAGCGGAGTGGGGAACAGTGATACAGTGGAAAGGTTGATGGATCAAACATAGACCCCAATGCCATTTTCATGACCCACCCAGAACTGTGCTTCAATAATCCCAGGGAAGGATCCCAAAGAAATTAAATTGGCCCTTCACCCTGATTACCATGTCATCAAACTTGTCATGCTTTCATTTTGTCTAATACCTTATCTAGGTGACCTTTGAGGTTTTCTATTTAATAATCAACATCTGCAACAAAGAAATTAGTAATCTTAGATGTGGTTTTTCTACACAATGGAGTACTACACCACCATAAAGAAGGATAAACTAGAGTCATTTATATGTAAATGGATGTTCCTTGAGAACATACTCTTAAGTGAAATAAATCAGACACTTATCAGTACACATCGAACTGTTTCTCTGATATGAGAAACCACAAGTGTAAATAAGGACAAAGGGGTATAATAGATGTTATGTTAAAAAAAAAGAGAGAGAGAGATAGTATTCAAAAGAGAGGAGAGCTAGATAGGGAAAAGGGGGATAAAGAAGGAAGGTTAAAAGAAAAGTAAGATGAAAGGGAAAAAAATGGAAAAATGTAAATAAACTTGTTGCAAATAGAGAGGGATGGGTGAACGGAAGGGAGGGGAGGGGAAGAGGGGGAAAACCAAGATTCATCATGTACAGGTATAAAATAACCATGTTTATTATGATCATTATGTATACAATGTACCAATACATTTTCTTGGTAAAAAGAAAAAATTTAAAAAAAAAAGAAAAAGAAATTAGTAATCTTCTCCAATCATGTTTTTCTTTTCCTTTTGTTAATATTTAAGAAAGGACAATATTGAAAATAAATGATAGCGGGTGTCCAAATTCTTAAACAAACCTTAAAAGATAAGAGATTTCCTACAGGTTTATAGCAAATACCTTTAATCTTTAATTTTTGGTCCAATTCATTTATTATTATATATTTGCAGTACATAATGATTACATTAATTGTGAAATTGGTAAAGGTACATAACACATCTTTATTCTTTTTTTGTGCCCCTTCTCTTTCCTGCATATCTTTTAACAAATTAAGAATGATGCTTTATCTTGGTGATTTGTTAAGGAAAGCATACTCTGTTTTATCATATTAAATATATTGAAATGATCACATGATTTATTCTCTTTTTAAAATTTGATAATGGCATATGATGATATTCTGGTATCAAGTGAACCTTGCATCACTGAGATAAATTGATCATAAAGTAGTGATATATTACTTTTCATTATGTGGCTCGTGTTAGTATAGAAGTTTTTAATACTATTACTATCTTTATCTAATTTTTACATTATTTCTTTTGACTTCTAATATTTTGTGACTTTTTTTAAGGAATCTTGCTGATGTATATAAGAATCTTGTAAGTAAATTAAGATCAGCTTTGGGCTTTGTTGATTATCGCTATTATCTGTCTTTCAGTCCCATACTACTTTATTTTAGTTCATTTATGACTCTTCAAATTTAAAAATATTTTTCAGTGTTTAACTCATTATTTTCAGCCTTTCATTTTTTTATACTCATTAAGAGTTGTGTGAGGCAGAATAATGACTTTCCAAAGACGTGCACGTTCTAATCCTCAGAACCTGTGAATATATTATCTTACATGTGGAAAGGGAATTAAGGTTGCATTTGAAATTAAGGATAGTAAGCAGCTAATGTTCAAATGGAGAGTTTGTTCTAGATTATCTAGTAGGGTCCAAACTAATCACATGACTTTTAAAAGAGGAAAAGAGAGGCAGAAATGTGGGTGTAGATGAGAAAATTTCCCAGTATCTTAATTTTTTGGTGAAACTATACAATATTTCTGACACATAGAATAATAACTTAATAAATTTGTATTGTTTTAGACAATAATGCCATGGTAATTCATAACAGTAGCAATACATAACTAATATACCCTATATATTCCTCTCCAAGTATGACTAGTAGCATAATGCATTTTTAAAAGTATTTTCTCTTACTGTCTAGGTTACACAATTTTAAAATTTTACTTATGGCTTCCTTTTTTGTATACATTATTTAGAAATGTTGCCTATTTTCTAGATATATCAGTTTAATTCTCGATATATTTTTCACTGAGTTCTTAAATTTTGATCTGAGATTATTATTATTATGAATGATATGGTCATTTTTTATATGGTCATTTCTGTAATTTTCTCTATGTGTTTGAAAATATGCATTATTAAATTTTTGAATGAAGTACCCTACAGCCATGTACAAAATGAAGTTTATTGCTTGGGTTTTAAATCTTCTATATTCAAAATTATTTTAAGAGCTTTATGTGTAAATTAATAACAGATATTTTTCATGCTCCCACTACAGTTATGCTCTCTCCTCTCTGTAGTTCTACTAGTTTTTAAAATTATGTATTTCGATGTTACGGTGTTATTTGATTCTAGTTTAAGTTATTATGCTTTCTTGATGAAATGAAATTAAGCAGTAACATGTTACAGTGGTACCTTGGTCCACAAACTTAATTCATGCCACAATTCTGGATAAGATGGCCAAATTTGCATTCATGTGGGAAAGATGACCATGGCTGTGTTTGTCACCTGATGCAGAGTTCACAAACAAAAACAAAATTTTGACAAATGCTTCTGTTTCCAAACCAAATTGTTTCCAAATAAAAGCATTCATGAACCAAGGTATCACTTCATCTTTAGAATGACTTTTGACCTATCTATCTTGTTTAAATGTCTGTGATGCTTTCTTTTGTGTATGACTAGCCTGTTAGAGGTTTTCTATTTTGTTCATTTAAGCTTTCTATGTCCCAATGTTTTAAAATTGTTTCTTATGAATACTGAATGCCTATATTTTGTATTTCTAGAGACTTCAATCATTTTTATGTAAAACGTAAAAATATGACATTCATATATTTGCATACAAAGCATAGCTGAAAAAGCCTTATAAAAATTAGAGCATTATGAAAACATAGTCACCAACTTGTAAGGCCACAGCATCTATGCATCTCTAAAAAGTTGTGTTTCTCATTTTCTGTGTAATGATTTCAACTTTTCCTCTCCTAAGCCATTGATCTCGCTCAGAAAGAAACCTCACTTCTTAATAAATTAAACACCCTGTTGTGAAAACCACCTCATTTTACTATCACAAAATCTTCAAGTCTGTTTTCCTCTGTACCATTCTTCACTTCCATGGTCTTGTCTACCTCTGACCTCTCAAACACCCAGTTATTCTGTCTTCTGAATCTTCAGCCTCCACCTCTAACCAGATCCTGACCTTCAGCTTTCACAGATGGTGCAGATGTCCCATTCTGTACAAAAGTACATTCCTTCACCCCAGGTCCGCCTGAAGTAATCACCTCAATAATCCTCTAGTTGCCAAAGTGCTTCCTACCATCTCTTCACATTTAAATTCTAGTAAGTTATCTGTACATATTGCTTCTACTTCGGTTACTTTTTAATGAACTAAAATTTGGCTTCTGACCCTACCAAAATGACTTTTACTAAAATCACCAGTGATTTCCATGTTACTTAATTCATTATTTACATTCAATTCTCAAACTACTTGTCTTCTCTCAGCAATGTTCATCGTAATTGTTCATTTACATCTGCTCCATTTCTTATATATTTTCACTTTAACACCATGGTGGTTAATCTTGATTATAGACTTGACCATATTGAAAGCTGCTTAGAAAATTAGTAAAGCATACTGCTGGGTGTGTATGTGAAGGGATTCCAAAGATGACTGGCTGTGGGCCAGTGAACTGAGTGGGGAATATACCCTCCGAATGTGGGTAACACTGTCCACTAGGTTGGGAGCAGGGGCCCCTGAAGGAACAAAGGGAGAAAAAGGGAGAAACTTGTATACCTAACAATGAATTTTTCTTAAGTGGGCACATTTTTTGTTACTGTCATCAGATTCCAGATTTTTCAGTTTTTGATCACAGATTTACACCAGTGATTCTCCAACGGACTTCCAAGCTTTGAACCTTGAACTGGGACTGCATCATTGAAACCTCTTGTTCTGAAGCTTTCAGCTTTTTGAACTGAGTAACTACTGATTTACTTGGCTTTTCAGCTCACAGATGGCCATGTGGGACTATCCAGCCTCTGATCTTGTAACCCAATTTGATAAATCCCTTCTTACACTTATACACACGTACCAACTCCACCACACAAGGAATGTAAACATGGAGTACTGTAAACATGTACTACCTAAAATAAACAACCAAAAATAGATAAAAATTTGATTGTCAATAGATATAGACTATCTTAAAAATAGTAATGATATATGCATTCTATTAGTTCTGTTTCTCTAAAAAAAAATCCTAATACAGCCTAGGGATTGAGCCCAGTGGTTAGAGTGCTCACCTAGCAAGCACAAGGCCCTGAGTTCAATCCCCGGCACACACACACAAAAAAATCCTAATACAAATACCCTCTTATTTTTATGTTCTATAGGTTTCCCATATTTTTGTGAAGTGAGTTTTCTATTAAGTTCCCTACTGCTTTCCCCCACATTACTCAATCCATACAGGTTGAAGCTCAAATCCACTGGATTTTGCAAATGCCTTCCTATTTGGGTCAGTTTCTTTCACTCAGTTATTTGGCCTCTCGTTATTTGTACTTGCCAGCTCTTGACCGATTTTTTTTTAAATGTCCATCCAGCATTTTGCTGTTTTTTATTGGGAGGACAGATCTAAACATCTGTCCTGCCTTACTGCAAAAGTTATGAAGTTGTTTAGGCAATGTAAACTTACAGATGCCAGTGTGGAAAATAAAATCCTACTATTACTATAACCAAGTAATCCTTATACTTGACCTTTGAAAAATTGGACATGATCCCTTCAACAAGTACACCACTGTTAATATCATTGCTGTAGTAAAAATAAAGTTATGCTGTCTTCCAGAAAGGATTTCTTCCAAGAATTATAGAAAGCCAAAATTTACAAATGTCTCTCAAAATCACAAACTTTCTCACTTAACACAGATAACACTTCCTGTAAAAATGTGTGGCAGGTTGTAGGTGATAAGCAAATGTTTATTGAATAAGTAAATTAATAGTTCATTATGCCTTTACTGATAAAAATACAATGACTACTACCATTCAAGCTACTGTCCTGTGTACTTCTCTATTTCTATATTGGGCCTTGATCTTTATATGTGAACATTTTTCGATAAAAATTATTTTAGTCCCTAAAGATCATTTATACTGAAAAATTAAATGTAGCGTTATACATAAATGAGGTTTCTTTTGGTAGAAAACAAATAATGAGTTTGAGGTCAGAACCTTAATGTCAATGTTTCAAAAATAATAGACAAGCATGCTGAGCAATACAGTATATTAATTGTGTAGAGTTAAGGAGCAAAGTAAAAAAAATTCACTGAGCAAGAGCTTACTTCACAAGTATCAACATTCTTCAATACTATAGCAGTATTTGCTTGTTTTATCGCTGACAGTACTATTGGTCAAATCATTTTCACATTTGTCACTCAACATTACTTCAAATAAGAAGTGCAGCACATTTCCGCTACAGTACCAAATTCGTTAATATCTAAGACTACAGAAACAAGTAACTTTAATTACAAGTAGTATAATCAGAGATGAAGATTTCTGATGTCATCACGATATGCTGTACCTTTTTATAAGTGCTAAAATAAACTATTTAGGTTAATGTTGACGGTATTGTTCTATACTTAGTATAATCTGCCCCAAACATTGTTTAACTATGAGACTTCTGGAGCAATATGTTCTTGCTAAAAAAATTAAAAGTGATGGCTTTGTATCAGGTTAGTAAAGACATTTCGAGGGTGGACATGAGGCAAAATTCCTTTCTTGTACACTGTTCCCAAGTCTCATATTGCTTTGTACAAAATGTAATACGAAAAGACATTCTTTAAACAGAACACTTGGTGATATCTAAAGGGCTTAAAAATCACCTTCACAACTTGAATTATATAAAAAGTAAGACTTATACTTGCTATATTTGTTCATCACTGCATTTCTTCTTATATCAACTTTCCTACTTCAAAATTAAGAAACTGTTAAGAATATTTTCAAAGATAATTGTTGACATTGTAAATCCTATCAAATATAGAATTGCTCTGGTTTGTTTTGCACACAAGCTTTTCATTATTCCCATTAGATCGCTTACCTTTGCCAACATCTTTGTATCTGCAAGTGTATTAATACCAACATGGTGAAGTATTGGAATGTGTATACTCATTGGATTCTTGCTTCTTAGTGGTTAGCCCATGGAATGCACCCAAATTCTACAAAATAAGCACTGTCATTATCCCTTTTTAATTTTATTGTGGTGGGGGGATCAAATTCAGGGATTTTTATTTGCTGGCAAGTGCTCTACCACTGAGCTAACAACCCCTGTTATCCCTTTTTTGATGAAAAAAATCTGCAGAAGTTAAATTGTCCCAGGTGACAAAAGTAAAATGAAAGAATTAGGATTCAAAATGTTTCTTGAATTCTACAGCCAGGGACCTAACTATAATACAACTATTTATTGTCCACGTAGCATTCATTTAAGGCCTTTACTAAGAGTGTTAAACAAACCATCAATTTAATCAACAGTACCTACCCTTTAATAATTTTTTATCATCTCTAAAAGGACAAGAATTATTATCTCAGTTTCACAACTTAAGATTTGGCAATAAAATAAGGTTTAAATATCGTAATTGCTGAACTCAGAAAGTGAACCCAATTCTGTTCAAAACTTGCATCTTTAATCATTATACTCCTTCTACAGTAAGCTTTCTCACTACAAATCCTGTTGCAATGACAGGTAATAATAGAAATGGACATGAAGGGCTGGGCCTTTTATCTTCTTACATTTCAGTTCCTGGTCTTATGTTCTCTGTCTGTAAATTAAGAGTGGACTAGAAATAACAACATTCCATTCTAACACTACAGTTTACACTTCCAAGTTTAGATCACTCTAACAAAAAAAAAAAATGCCATTACACACTTTATGTGCTTGTTCCTAATTGCCTTGTGTAATAGGAATTTGTCTCACTTTTAATTTTTCCTTTGTTTCAGCTATTATTCTGTTTTTTAAGATCACAGTACCAATAATTTGAAGTTTTTAACTATATGGAAATAGTCTAAATAAAATAATCATATTTACATTACAAAACAAATTGTAGCAATAACAGACACCTCACTATGACAAGTATTGTATATACTCCTTAAAATAGATAAAATTGTTCATTGCTACTTTCATTTCAACTTTTAATTTGAGTTCATGTCTATAATAGTGTGCGATTCATACTGCTCAATATTTTAAATATATGAATTGAGGCTTTGTGCCTATCTAATCCTGACAATAAGAATTTGAGATTAACACCTTTGTGAGTTTATACTTTACCTCCTAATTTAACATGTTAATAATAACCAGATGAGATGTTTTCTTGATTTAAGCCATTAAGGTTCATGGCAGGTTTTTACAAAGTTCCCTGTAAAACAACTTGATAAGTTATTTTGAAACTTACTTTTACTTTGAAAGCTAAAACAACTTGAGAAGATATATTTCCTTTTTCCTACATTCATAGTTCTATGTATTGTCTGCAAAAACACAAATATTTCTACTCTAAATGAAGTGTGGCATATAAAACATAAAAGAAACTTTGAAAAACACAATAATAAGAAATTGAAAATATTCAAATGTAGTCTGTAGTTAGCAGCAGTGTGTCAATATTAATTTTACACTTTTGACAAATACAGCATTGTTGTTTAAGATACTGAACACTAGGATAGAGGATTTTGAGAAAATCTTTTATTTGCAGCTTCTAAACTCTCTAAAATTATTCTAAAATTTTAAAAATATTTTAAAGATTACTTTGACACATTTAGAGCCAGGATGGAAATTTACCTGTTTCAGTGCCAATCAAAACAAGTTATTTTTATTTCTATCCATCAATCATTCTATATTCTTAAAAATCTTAAGGCGGTTTATGATTTAGAAGATATAAACATTTACAAAATATACAATCATGAATTTTGAGAACATAAAGTGTGGTCAGGCATGATTCCATCCTTCCCTATACTCTTAACACAAAGCCAACTCAACTATTGGAATATAACAATCAGTTTATTTCATAAAAATAAAGCCTCACAATTAAAGGTAGAAAAAACATAATAATTAGTGAGAATCTCATATCTTTAAGAATACCTAACATTTATTGACAATTTTCTAAATATCTTAATTTGTATGGATAGAACATTATATTCCACCCTCCCAAACCACTTATCACCATTTTCCCATTAGAAACTGAGTCTCAGAGAGATTTAATAAGTGTGCAAGATCATACACTTAGTAAATGACAGAGCCTGGGCATGAATTCAAAGCTTTCTAATCCACTCTACCCCACTGATTTTATTTCAAAGAATAGCAGTGATATAGAAGTGACCCAATTATTGTGTCACATCTACAGAAAGAACGCTCCTTTATATAGTTTTCATGGCATTTTTACTGTACAATTTAGCCATGATGGTCTTAATTTTGCACATGTGAAAATTAGTTAACTGTCATATTTTAAAAGTTCAATATGCATTCATTTTAACAAAAGTAACCCAAGTGCACTATTCTCTTGACCCTCTCCATCTATTACCTGCCCATCTCTTCTCTGTCTCAGTAGGCTGATCTCAGCTGACTGCATCCCCTGGTTTCTGACTGATTTCAGCCAGTAGGAGACACAAACGAAGGTGGGGATCGGATTAGAGGTCCCCTAGACTCCCTCTCCGCCAAACCATTGCTAGTGATCTAAACAGTGTTCACATTATCTTTGGCCACTGGTTTCACGCAAGAGTCGTCTTCTATGACCAGAATTTTTACCAATTTTCAGTAATAGAGTCTTCCTTTTCCAACATCCCTGCAAAATAGTTACTTTGTTTAAACCTTTTAAATGTCCTTTATTTATTGAGCTATCTGACTCTGAATGAGATATCTAATGTCATACTTTTTGGTAGTACTCATTTATGGTTTTCCCCAGTAAGATTTCTACATTTTAAAGTGGTATTCATTTTTAAAAAGAGGCTAAGCCGGGCTGGGGATTTAGCTCAGTGATTAGAGTGCTTGCCTTGCAAGCACAAGGGCCTGAGTTCGATCCCCGGCACCACAAAAAAAAAAAAAAAAAAAAAAGAGGCTAAGCCTTTTTTTTAAAGTTTTCCTCACCCAACTCTTCTTCATGACCCTCTACCAAAACACACAAACAGACACACACATACACACAATCACACTCACACTCAAGGTGAAGGAATTTACATACATTGAATTATTTTCAAAGGCAGAGTTTATATGCAGTTAAGCCCCAAATTCAAATAAGTTCCTTTTCTTTCAGTTTATGTGGCTTTTTTCTAGCCAGATTTAAATTTAATTTCACCTAAACTTCATGTTATTGTAATTTTTTAATAAATAATGTTCATATGCAGCAGCTTCATTTAACCCTGGAAGAATCATAATTCTATTTGGCAACTGAGATGTGTTTGGCCTTCCCACTGTTACTTTTGCTCCCCTCAGAAAATAAAATCCCTAAAAATAGATCGAATGCTTATCATTTTCAATTTTCTAGATTCCCCAAAAGATCCAGTTATATCGATAAAATGCAGAACTCAAGATATGTTTGAAAATATGTTGCCAAATCATAGAAAGCCAGGGAAATAGCTTTCTTCTAGCCAATTCTATTCAATTTGTAAAGTTATATCTGGGCAGTAATAGGGAGTACTACTAAAGTTCAGAAAATTGGAACAATCCTAATGACTGTTCCATTTAAGTATATTTTATATCTTTTTAATAAAGAAAACGGTTTTATGTAACCCTGCTCAAACTAGGAAAAAAGACTTCTATTCATCCTGAACAGCTATTATTTTTTAACCTGAAGATACTGTTTTGACAAAGGAACATTAAATAGATTGAATTCCCATTTCTTGGCTTTTAACAGAAGGCCAGTTGCTGCAGGTACATGTGAGTTAGCAAGTATGCCAATGGAAAAGCTACAGTCAGAGCAATCGTGGTCACAGAGAAGAGTAGATAAATCAAAGGAAAGAAAGAGAAAGAATTCCCAAATTATCTATACTCATTTCTCTGACTGGTTGTAGAGCCACTCATATAAAAAACTAATTCAAAGAAGCTCAGCTCACAACCATAAGGTTGAACTTAGATTAGAGCCACTATCCACAATATGGAGTTCCAAGTTCTAATTCAAATGAGATAATTGCTGGTAAACAAAAGAAATAATACTCATTTTTATATGTCATAAAAGAGTTGCAAAACTACCTTTAACTTGTGGCAAACATAATACCAAATACTCATTTGAATGTTTAAGTTTTTGATTTATCTCCATCTAAATATCTACAAGGCTAGAACTGTAGGAAGCAGCCAAGGAGAGTAAAAATGTCTGTGTCAGAAGGAGACGGGGTGTTTTCCATAGACATAAATTTGGAGACAGAGTAAATCAGTAAAGAACATTCCCTTCTGATCGTTTTTTAAAATTTTCTTTCCACTTTATGATTTGAAAAATTTGTAAGACCTCTTCAGCCACCAAGAAAAACAACCAAAAAAGAATCTGTTCTTTGTTCCTTAAAAAGGTTTTGCTGTTCAAATGTAATCTGCACATCCCTTTGCTTTCCAGATTTGCTTCAGAAAGCCTAGTCATTGGATTTTCTCAGACTTCCAAATATGCTATTTTAGTTTAATTTAGAATGAGCAAGGAATTTACTCCTTTGATAATTGCAAAAAGTTATTTCCTAAAAGAATCAATTACACTAAATATGTTTATTTATATTAGTATATGTTTGAAGTACATAATGATTACATTCATTGTGGGGAGTTGGTACATGTACATAACACATCTTAATTCTTTTATCATCCCCTTCCTCAGCCTTCTCTCTCTTATCCCTCTGTTTCCCAGTCTCCTTTCCTTTTGCAAAAGATCTGTCTCCCTGCTTTCCATTATTTTTTTATTGATGTTCAAATTATCTTATGTTTGGTTAATGGGAATCTGTTTAATTGACTTCTGAATCCTCTGACAAGACCTTGGTAGCATTTGATCATTTCCTTGTTATATTATATGACAAAATATTTTGAACATTATCTTGCATATTTCTTCCTATAACTAGGATTGGGCATTTATCCAAGAATCCTGGTATCTTTTAGTGAGAATAGTATTTTTTAATTTAAATTTTTTTATTAGCATACATTTGCAATACATATTTTTACATCCCTTATGTGGATTTGGTACATGTATATAACACACATTAATTCCTTTTTTTTTTTTTTTTTTTGCTGGGGATTGAACTCAGGGCCTTGTACTTGCAAGGTGAACACTCTACCACAGCTAAATCCCCAGTCCCCTTAATTCCTTTTGTATCCCCTATCCTTCCTCCTCCTCACCCCTTGCTTTATCTCTTGATCTCCCTCCCTTCTGAGAAAGATATATATCACTACTTGCTATTATCTACCTTTCATTTTGATCCTTAACTTATTTACATTTCAGGTTTCTCATATAAGTGAAATCATGTGATATTTAAGCTTATGTGTCTGATTTATTTCACTTAAAATTATGGTCTCAAGTTGCATCCGTTTTCCTTCAAATGATTCAAGTTTATGGTATAGTCACACTCCACTATGTATAAATAACACGTTTTCTTTATCCATTCATCTGCGGATGGACATATAGAGTGCTTCCAAGATTGCATTAAGTATTGATACTATATTGTAGTTTGGATCTGGAGTGTCTCCAAAAGACTCATATGCTAAATGCTTGGTCACCAGCTGGTGGTGTTCTGGGAGGTATAGAACCATTAGAAGGTGAGGCCTACTTGGAGGAAATTATGTCATTGGTGGCATGCCCATAGCAGGATACTGGGACCCCAGCCCCTTCCTATCTTTTTTCAGCCACTATGCAGTAAACAGGCCACCTTCACCACAATTTCCTGCCATGATGTTCTGCCTCACCATCAGCTTAAAGCAACAGAACCAAGTCACCATGGACTGCAACTTCTGAAACTGAACAACAACCAAAAACTGTTCTTTCTTGTAAGCTGAAATTCTCTGGTATCTAACAGAGTAACAGAAAGCTGACTAGCACGACTGATAACATTTGCTAAAGGGAAGTGTCCCACACTGCCAGAGTTTTAACTCTCCACATGCAACTCATTAGAGGTGGTTATACCTCATATATCAATCAACATATCAGTCATCACTTAACCATAAATAGTACATACAGCAACATAGAAATTTCCATAAGAGAATATTCAGGTATATGGAGGAAATTAATAAACACACTTGAGATTATCAGGTTCTGAAATAAGAATTAGTCACAAAAGGGCTCTATAGTTTATGAATAAAAGTTTTCTC
>PVJO010021754.1:0-29332 GCA_004026905.1 Hystrix cristata | reverse complement strand
AATACACAGATTACAAGGGACAAACTCCCCTTCTACTCAAATCCTTTGCAACTGGAGCTGAAATCTTTCCCCATAGCAGGCCAGGTGCCTTTCTGCCTGGCAGCCCTTGCCCAAGCAGCCACCGGGTCCCAGGCCCCGCCCAGACAGCACCTCCCAGACAGCACTCAGCCACCTCCATGCCTGGGACTGTGGCCATAACTGTGTTCCACCCATGCTATTATTTACTTCAGTTCTCTTTAACTAGACTCACTTTATTAAACTTAAATCAATTTTTGTTAAAGGGAAAATTTAAGTATTCTTGAATCACTGCTTTGATGTACTTTGGATTTTTTTTCCAGACATGCACTGAGTTAATACTTAATCTCTAAAATTAAACAAAAAATATGTGTATCTAAAGACTGTTTCACATTCCACAAATATTTGTTGAGCCAGGTCCCGTTCTGAAATCTTTCCAGGTGCCATCAGTGGGAAACGCAGCCGTGCGAGGCTGCTCTCTCTGGCCATCTGGTGCCTGGGTTCCCAGGCAGTGGCTCCAGGGAGCGCCCATGGCGGGGGGTGGGGGGGAGCCGAGGAGAATGCACCAGGGATGTTGGGTAGGGAATCCCAGCCGTCGGAACTGACACCATGGGCCCTGTGCAAAGGAGAGATGGGTCTTTAAGTACAGATAGGGAATAGTGCAGAGTGAAAGCAAGATACTACAGCACAGACAGGCCCAGCCATTTATACCGTGTGTGTGTGTGTGTGTGTGTGTGTGTGTGCCCGCGCGTGTGTAGAGCGCCCAGTGGGAGGGTCTGGAAGGTGCTCAGCAGATCTGTCGAAAGGGATTTCACCATGTGAAAGGTGGAGTTAAAAGGGATATTATGAGACTTTCAACTTTTGCTATTTGCTTTTTTAGCTGTTTGAGCATGAGGTGATTCTCTGTGTTTCTAACTAATGTTTTTGAAGGCAATACAAAGACAAATACAATTGTCTTCAGGAAAGACAAATACAATTGTCCTGAGGAAAGACAAATACAATTGTCTTCAGGAAAAAGAAGAAGCCTGACCTGGTTGACTGCACAGCTGGGTTCTAGTCCTGCTTCTGTAGATGAAATATTTGGTTTATGACCCACAACCAGCCTCTTAGCTCCTCAGGCTTCTCCTCTGAGAAATGGGACAGTCCCCAGGGTGGTTAGGGAACAGTCCATGGGGTAAGTATCCTGGGATGACAGTCCAGGGCCATCACTGGACTGTCAGTGGCCTCACTGGATTTTAGTCCCTGGGATAAAAACCCTCAGTGGCTTCCTGCTGCCCTCAGAATGAATCTAAATCTGAATTAGTGCAAGAAATCTTCACGGGCTGGTTCTACCAGCTCATGGAGTGTGGAAAGCTGGGTCATGATCCTGCACACAAAGCCAGGCTGCTGTGACTTGTAGCTTGGGTGGCACTTTTTACTCTAGAGACCCTTCTAGCATTGAGGCCTAAGTCTGTACTCCACTCTGAGGATGACCTGTGCCCGCTTCACCCAAGGGACAGGTGGCTCCCGGAGCTCCAGGGTGGGACACTCACAGCCACAGCCCTGGCCACTGTCGTTCCTCAACAGGACCCCTGCTGGACTCCCCTCTGCCCCTCAGCAGCAGGAGGGAATCCGCTGGTTGGGAGTCTGAGTGTCCTGGCTCCCAGCCCTAAGCTCCCTCCTGCGGACACCATTGTCTCCATTACCACAGTCCTCTGCCCAGCCGCCATGTGTTGAACCCAGCGCCACCACACGGGGGAGCCCGGGAGCAAGAAGGGGAGGAGGTCGGGGTTGTGCCTCCCACCTGAATGCCCTGGCTGGGTGACAGAGGCTAATAGACACCTGTATAACTCTTGGGAGCTGCAGGGTCCTGGATTGCCTCTGAAAAATGCTTATTACAAAGAAATTGTAGTCAGTAACAGCAGCTGGCATTTGTTGAAGCACATCTATAGTCTACTTGTTTTATTATTGAGAGAGGTGTGGAAATTTTGACACTTACTATGGATTCGCCTGTTTCTCCTCACAGTTCTGCATTCTTGTATTTTGAGCTCCATTATTGGGTGCATAAACTTTTAGGGTTATTATGTCCTCTTGCTTAATTTATTATTAAGGAACATTCTTCTTCCTTGGTAATGTTCTTTGATCTGATTCAATTTTGATATTAATATAACCATGCAGCTTTTTTTTTTTTTTACTACCGTTACTGTGGTATTTCTTTATTCTTTCTATTATTTCTAGGCTATTTGTGTCTTTATTCCCTCATGCACTGCTTGGTGGTGAGGACATAGTCTGAGAAATGTGTCGTTGAGCTATGTAGTCACTGTGCGAATGTCAAAGTACACTCGCACACACCTGAGTGCATAGCCTGTGGCACACCTGGCTACATTTTGTAGGCTTCTGCTTCTAAACTACAAATCTGTTCAGCGTGTTGCTGTACTGAATACTGCAGACAGCTCTAACACCATATTTATTTAAACATAGGAAAAGTACAGTAGAAATACTAGATGATAGGAATTTCTAGCTCCATTCTAATCTTTTGGGACCACTGTTGTCTAGGGAGTTTATTGTTGACATAAACATTACGCAGCACACAGTTGTTTTTAAATGTTGTGTCTTATGGGCAGTAAATAATTGGATCTTGTTTGGTTTTTTTAATCCAATCTGATAATCTCTATCCTTGAATTAGAGTAGTTAGCCAAATTGCATTTAGTGTGATGATTGACAGAGTTAGGTTTTAAGTCTGTCTTCTCCAAATATATTTTTATATTGTACTTGTTCTTTCTTCTCTTTTTCTTTTTTTCTGTTTCTGTCCATGTTTTTGGACGAACAGAGTATATTTTACAATTTCCTTCTCTCTTATTTTTTGCCTACAAGATTTCGCCCTTTGTTATGTTATTTTAGTGGTTGGTTGCCCTAGAGTTTATGGTACACATCTTCAGCTTACCACAGTCTACCCATCAAGTGATATTACACCACTCCGTATATAACAGAAAAATCTTAGAGTATATAAAAATGTACTCCACTTCCCCTCTTTATGTACCGTAAATGCCATACTACCTCACTACCATTTTATTTAAATGGTCAATTACATTTAGATTTAAATAATAAAAAGAAACTCTGTGTGGTTACCATTTCTTTTTTCTTCTTTGGGTTGATCTAGTTTCCACTGAGGCATCAGATTTTCCTTCAGTAGGAAGGATTTTCTTTGACATTTCTATTCTCTTGGGCTCGCTCCTTCAGCTTTTCCTGTCCATAAAAAAAGCCTTTATTTCTACCTTTGTTTTTGAAAGATTTTTCCTGAGCAGAAAATTCTGGGTTGACAGGTTTTTGTTTTTTGTTTTTTGCTTTGGATGAGTTTTTTGGTTCACTATTTTAAAAGTGTTGCTTCGCTATTTTCATACTTACATTGTTGTCAACCCTAAATCTGCTGTTGTATTCACCTCTGTCCACTACATGTCTTCCTTCTTTAGCTGTTTTTAAGATGTTCTCTTTATCTGGTTTTGAACATTTTAATTATGATGCGCCTTGCTATAGTTTATGTTTTTTGCCTTTGGGATCCACAGATTCTTAGATCTGTGGGGTTGCAATTTTTATCAAAATTGGAAAAATTTCAGGCTTATTTCTTTGGAAGTCCTCTTTCACGAGCATCTTTCCTTACTCTGTTGTGGCTGCCTTGACTATCAATTTAAAACATTTATCTTTCATGGTTATTTTGACTTTGGCGACAAGCCAGAAGTCACAAGGTACCAGATCCGGTGAGTAAGGTGAACGAGGGCGCATGTATTGTTTTTACGGGCTTCCCTTTCTGTTGGATGGCTCTCGGCAGCAGCCTTCTCTGTAGTTTTGGTCATACCTCTTAAAGACTCATAAAAGAGGTCTTGTGGAACTGCTTCACAAAGTGGCAAGAATGATGGAATAAGTGTGTCCCAAGTGAGCAGGATTAATGGCCATGTATCTTTTACTGTAATAATTTTAAAATTAAAAAAATTCACTGTGTATTTTTATTACATCTAGTATATTACTAGAGGGCTTGGGTTTCCTACAGCATACTGCTCTGTTCGCATTTTAAATTCTCCTTTCTTTGTGTTTTGTTTTGGATATTTGGTATTGCTGTGTCTTCAAATTCACTAAACTTTTCTTTTGTAACGTCCAATCTTCATTCATCCCTTCTAGCATGTTTCTCATCCAAGACATTGTATATTTCACCTCTAGAAATTTGATGTGGGTATTTTTTAATATCTTCCACGTTTCTATTTAGCTTTTTGCATAAATAGAATACAGTTATAATAACTTTTAGTGTTGTTGCCACTTCTAAGATCTGTCTCAGTTACCAGTTGGCCTCAGTCAGTTGATTTTTCTCTTCTGTTTTTTTTTTTTTTTTTTTTGGTGCCGGGGATCGAACTCAGGACCTTGTGCTTGCAAGGCAAGCACTGTAACCACTGAGCTAAATCCCCAGCCCCAATTTTTCTCTTCATTAAGGATCAAATTTTCCTGCTTTTTTTCCTTTTTGCATGTTTGGTAATTTTTGCTTGGATGTGAGATTTTGCAAATTTTACCTTCTTGGGTGCTGGATATTTTTGTATTCCTATAAATGTTTTTTTAGCTTTTGTTCTAGGACACAGTTAAGTTATTTGCAAGTGGTTTGATCTCTTTGGATCGTGCTTTGAAATCCAGCATGCCCACTCTGGTACCTATTCCCCAAGGCTGCTGACAGCCCCTTTCTGGTTTTGTCCGGTGCGTACCATCTCGGAGTGAGTTAAATGTCCCCAGGGCTATAACCTGACTCTTGACTGCCTAATATGTTTGTGATCTAGTTATCAACTGATAGCATCTTCTGTCATCCTCTGGCCACCACAGAAGTCACAGCTGGAGACTTACCACCTCCAGTTGGCATAGCACTGGCATTCAGAAAAGGCAGAGATGGGGGTCTCAGATCTAACCTCTCCTGGAGACTTGGACGATGGGGAATGAAATACTCTAGACTCTACCTGTTTTCAGCTATAATTTTCGTAGCTCCCAAGTTCAAAATTTGGCTCCCGTTTTGCTTCTGAATCCTCCCTTTGAGACGGAACTGACTGCCTCCCCAAAGGATTGTGGAGGTGGTCAGGCAAGTGCCAACCCACCCAGCTGCGCCCACGGAAGGCGCCAACTCCCCGCTCCCTCCACCCCACTCTGGCTACATCTACATCGGGGACAGCCCGTCCCGTGCTTCTTCACAGATCCCCTGCCATATCAGAAGCCAGCAGCGCTGTCGGTGAGTCACTGGCCTAGACATCCCCCCTCACAGGAGCCTCCCTAGGGCAAGTCTGACCAGCCCGGGGCTGAGCTCCTTCTTGACTGGGCAGAGCAGGAACCCTTCCCAGCAAGGAAGCACCTTCTGTCTGGCTCTGGGGAGGGGCAGAGCTCCAGGACACATTCTCCAGAATCCTGGAGACTCTTCTCGGGCTCTCCACACCCCACGGGAGCAGGGGGCTGATCAGATGACTAGCTCAATCCTGGGGCTCTAAAGCGGGTGGTAGTGCGACAGTCCTTCACGTCTCCCAGCTGTGACCTGGATGTCGGAAGATTGGCCCTGCCTAGAGAGGGGTCCAGGATGGAGAGGGCTGCTGCTTAGAAAGAAACATCTTCTGTCATTCTCAAGTGGCCCTGGCGGACAGTGAGGGCCAGACTCCCTGGCCTGACTCAGCCTCTTCACAGCTATTGGCCTGGCAGCCAAGAAAAAACAGCAAGGTGTGGGCGGCACCCCCAAGGAAGTGACTCTCGTGTGAGTCTAACCTCCGCGGGCTGCAGCCGCACACCCCAGAAGACAGGAAATCATTGACGAGGAACGGAGCTCTCTGCTGCACTCAGCCACTTCGTGCTGAAGATGCTGCTCCAGGCTTGGTGGGTGGCGTCCTTAAGATTCAACCCAGATAGGACATCTGTGGAAAGATGCTTCTGAGCGTCACATGGAAGGTGTGGGAAGTATGGTCATCGCTGGGGAAACTGTGTCGAGAAAGGAGGAGGACAGAGGATGATTTTAACAAGCAGAAAATAGCACGATCAAAACCCCACGAGGGCAGGGTGGCTTCTGACAATTCCAGTTGGATTTTGAGTGGCTACTGAAGGGTGCTGGCTTGTGGCTAGACAGGAGGATGAACCGTTGGCTTGGCCCACCTAAGAAGGGGCCTCAAGTGACCCAGGTGGGATCTCTGAATACTGTGTAGTCATTCGAGAGAGGACAACTGTAAAGTTAAATACAAGGGCTCGAAATCTGATTCTACCATTTACTTGTTGGGCAAATGAACCACTGTGAACCTCCGTTTGCTCATCTTTAAAATACCTTCTTACAAAGTTGTAAGGGTTAGATGAGGTAGTGAAATGTGTAGGAGTTCAGGAACTCTAATGTAACTTTATGTCAGTCTCCATAAACTGTACAAGAAGAAGGTGGGCACTGTGGCTTATTTGTGCCCAAATTTGAGCACCAGGCTAGTGCCTGCCAAGTAGAAAGAGTTCAGGAAGTAGTTGTTAAATGAATGAAGGAAAACAAAGCAACTAGAGCTTGACACAGCATAATTTGATAATTATGAGTTGAAATGTGAGCAGAGGGTTTATGATAAGGAACTACCGTGATGAGATCTTGGCTTTAGAGGGGTAACTTTGACAGTGTGGGGGCTGGGAGTTTGTAGGAGGCAGAGATGGGAACCAGGGAACTCCTGGAAGGCACTGCAGTAATCTAGATTAATGGTCTTCATCAAGACAGGAAATACAGCCGGATATTGTGGCTCACGCTAGTAATCCCAGCACTCTGGGAAGCTGAGGCAGGAAGATCAAAAGGTTAAACCCAACTGCGCAACTTAATGATTTAGTGAGACGCTGTCTCAAAATAAAAAATAAAGGACGAAAAAGGCTTTGGGATGGAGCTCAATACAAGGTCCTGGGTTCAATCCTCTGTACCTCCAAAAAGAAAACAAAGGGGGGAGAGAGAGAGAGAGAAAGGAAGAAAGGAAGGAAGGAAGGAAGGGAGGGAGGGAGGAGAAGAGTGGGGAGCATGGGAGGCAGGGAATGACGTGCTCTGTTTGGGACCCCTCAGGAGTGAAGCGCCGGTGGGCCTGGCTGGGCAGTCCTCAGGGAGCTGTTGCTGGCTCCTGTCTGCAGCTGCCTGGAAGGGACAGACGTGTGAGGCACGGGCCTGTCTGGCGTGGTTGGTGCCACTGGCGTAGATGAAGGGGCTGGGGATTTAGCTCAGTGGTAGAGCGCTTGCCTAGCAGGCACTAGGCCCTGAGTTCGATCCCCAGCACCCAAAAACAAACAATGGCATAGAAGAGAGTGACCCCTGGGGAGATCGAGGGTACACAGAGGGAGAAGGGCTCCCATGAGCTAAAGGGAAGGCAGGCACAGGCAGACTGGGAAAGCAGTTCCCACTATGTCTCTGCTGGACCACAACGGCAGGTGGCGTGTTACTGTGACAGTAATCTCGGGGCTGTCCTGTGAAGCCACAGAGCATAGAGTCCAAGGACCGGGCTCCACACAGTCGGACCAGCTGGGCTGCTTTGGTTCTGCCATTAACTAGTTTGTGTGACTCAACCTGCCCGGTTCTCTCTTTCCTCTCTGTAAGACAGAGACAGTGCTGGCATGAGGTTTGGTGTCGAGATTAAATGAAATGATGCACATCAAGTTAATGGTACACATTAGCTACCCGTAATTCAGAAGACGCTTTGGAGGTGGGGTGGCGCCTCACCCCGGTTTTGCGCCTCCATGCACATGGGTATTGGCAAGGCCTCCAACTGGCTCTTTGCCCCCGTGCCCCTCAGTCGGGCGGGTAAGGAAACCTGAAGCCATGGCTGCTCACGATGTCACGTCAAGTGCAGCCAGGCTGGGACCAGAGTGCCAGCTCCTGAATTCCAGTCCTGTGTCCCAGCTGTTCTGGAACGTGCAGAACCACCGTGTGCATCGTGCTGCACGTCGGGATTGCATTTGAGAAAGGAAGAACACTTGAGATAGTGTCTTTCAGTGTCTGGCACTTGGAGTCAGGAAAGTGGCCCTGTTGGCATTGTGCCGCAGCTCTGTGACCACCAGCACCATGCGGGGATCGAAGGCCCTGCGCGCTGTGCCCTGCCCAGCCTCCTCCTCCTGGGACTTCGGACGGGAGCACCCCGTGCTTCGTGGGCCTCTCGCAGAGACAGAAAAGGCTAGTGCTCTGGCTCCTGCCCATCCCAGTGCCTCCCCGGGCCAGTCAGTATTGCTGCCATCGGTACTTGCAGGGGAGCTTCCAGCAGCATCGCCCGGCACTCGAAGTCCAGGTCCCTTCAGTCTGGATTGTTCCTCCTGGATATTGGCCAGCTTCTTCTATTATGTGTGATCTTTGCAGATTTCCTCTGGTCCTCGGGTCCCTGCTAGCGCAGTCTCTTTTGCTGACGTCTTGCCCCGTGGCTGCCTTCCAAGCCCGGGTTCATCGACAGCTGGGGTGCTGCAGGGAAAAAGATATTAACTAGAAGCCAAGAGGCTTTGGAAGTATGAACTGTGATGGCGTGCGTTACTCGGCTCAGTTTCTTCACCTGTGAAATGGACACAGTACCTGCTCTCAAGGTCATTGAGTGGCCTAAGTGAAGTAATGCGTGTTGAAGGGGCCTTGAAAAGTCTGATCCGGACATTGGTTTTTCCCGGTGTTTGGGGTGGCACGGAGCAGCACCTTAAGAGAACACAGTGTCCCTGAGAACTGTCCTCACTTAGACTGGCATCCCGTGTGCCGCTCACAAGGACAGACTCACGCTGGCTCCTGGGCCCCCCGGGGCTTGATGTTCAGAAGGGTTGTTATTAGCTGTGTCTTAAGATTGCGCATTCTGAATGTGTGGTGCTGTGACTGCAGAGCTCCCGAGTGACAGAGGACACTGTGGCCACAGAGAATCTGGGGCTGCTTTTGTATTAAGTGTTGGATTCCCTCTGAGCAAGGAGGTTTGGTTTCCGTAGAGAATAGTCCGCTTTTTGCTGGCTGGACAAAGCAGGTGGGCCCGGGATCATGCAATGCTCCCTCTCGGCAGGGTGCATTGTTCTGATGTTAACTTAGAGGGCAATACCTGCTCCTTGGCCCGAATCACTGTGTCTGGAAAAGCCCCTTAAAACAGCCTCTAAAATACCCATTTGAAGAAAAGACTTTAAAAAAAAGAAGAGAAAGAAAAGATTGCTTCAGACAGAAGCAGAACAGACCTTCATGTGCCATCTTCCCCCGCAAACTCTCCATAGCCCCCAGCCCCGGCCCCACTGTCTACCTGCACTTATTTCTTGTGGGAGGAGGCAGCTGCGGGTATGGACAGTTCTCCTGGGCAGAGGGTGGCTGGCTGAGGGACGCCGGCTCTCAGCTACCTTGGCTTTGAGCTTGCCGGGCATTTGCCAGCTTCTGGGAAGGAGGCTGTGTGGGAGGCTGCAGCCAAATTGGACTGCAGTTTGAAACCCTCCTGAGTACAGACAGATTTGGCTAAAGCGTGTGTGGGGGTGGGGGGTTCTTCATAAAAGTAACCAGAGCTTAAAGTAGAGATAGCAGCTCCGAGTCTGGGGGCTGAGTCCAGCCCTCCTCTGGCGTGTGCCCCACCGGCACTGGATTGTTTCAGAACTGCGGGAAAAGCCACATGGACTGCCCACTTGGCCACACTCCAGGCCACTCCCATGGTCCACAGGCCCTTGGGCTCCATGAATGTGGTGCCCCTATCAGTGCCAGGCTCTCTTCCTGGGACTCTGGGCCTCTGGTTCAAGATAGCAAAGTGCCCAACGAAACTCTGTTGTCAGATGGGACACAGCAGTGACTAAGATCAGATAGGCCTCGGAGTCAGACAGACGTGAGTTTGATTCAGCAAACAAGTATGACTCTGAGCCTTGGTTTTCTTATCCATAGAATGGAAATAATAGTCTCAATCTAATGGGAAATTTAAATGACAGGCTGCATGTAAATCACCCACACACACAGTAGTTGTCCAAACAGTGCTAGCTGTAACTGTTACTGTTGTACAAGCCTGACCTGAGGGGTTGTAGGGCTGTTGTCCTAATTTTGCTTTAAAGGATTCAGCCCTCAACAATGAAGGTGTCCCTTTGACTAGTCCATCCTGTCGCTATGGAAGTAGAAGCCAGCCACTCTTGAGGTCAGGAATGACAAGAGCTGGCGGAGACCCCTCTTGGCCAGACCGTCGGGGTGGGGAGACGCACAGGTAGCCTGGGTGGTGTCCGCAGGCTCCTCGGGGCGGTGTGCTGGCTTCTCTGGGATGTGGGCTTGCCCAGCCCTGCATACCTTTGCATGTGGTTTGCATGTGCTTTTAAGAATGCAGTTTCTTCTGGTGTTTTCAAGTTAAACTATCGCTGCTTCCCCAGGCAGGCCAGATAGGGATTTCCACCTTCCTCAGTTACTTCACTAATCACTGATCGAGCTGGGTCCCCACGCCAAGGACAGGGGCTGGGAGGGGCTGGAGTGAAGGGGGCAGCGAGGAGGAGGAGGGACGCTGGGGTTGACCTTCTAGCACCTTCTGCTCACCCTAAAGGGTGAGAAGGGCTCTTCCTAGGATGGGAAGGAAAGGGCAGGGGCAGCTGTCCCTCTCGGGCCCATCCTGGTCGCTCCTGCCTGCGTCCCTAATCCGACCGGTGCCAGCGGGTGCTGGGGTGCCTGGCGGGGGAGGGGCGCGGCGGCCGAGGCGGCTTTGAGGAACCTTGCAGAGGAAGTGGCCGCGGCCGCGCGGGGCAGGAAAGGCGCGGGCGGGGGAGGTGTGGGGACGCCGGGCGGAGCGAGCCCAGCGGCACGGAGGTGACACCGCAGATGCGAGCGAGCCGGCACCGTCACTCCGCCGCCCGCCGCCGGGCCACTTGCGGCCCCACCCTCCCTGCCTGGCGCGGTGACTGGTGACGGGGAGCAGAGCCCGCGCGGGGTCCCCTCGCGCTCCCGCCACCGCGTCCCCGCCCGCGGGGCTCCGGCTCCATGACGGTGGACAGCAGCATGAGCAGTGGGTACTGCAGCCTGGACGAGGAGCTGGAAGACTGCTTCTTCACCGCCAAGACCACCTTCTTCAGGAACGTGCAGAGCAGACAGCCCTCAAAGGTAAACACCGCAGCGAATCCAGACCTCCCGTGACGGGAGGGACAGAAAGCCGTGTGTCAGCTGGGTGCACCGAGGCTGGATCTGGAGCGATTCTAATCCACCCTCCTTCATTCTTCCTGTCCCCTGGACCCTTTCAAAATGGCTCTCTAGGATTTGGGGACCTTGGTTGGCTTATAGATTGACTACATGCTCACCCGTGCCATGAGGGCAACTGGGCGAGTGCTTTGTTTTTGTCCCCGCTCAAAATCTGAGCTTCCACCCTGGAGATGGAAAGGGGATGGCACTGGTGCCTCCGCAGGATCAACATTCGTAGGTTGAGACTTCCGTGTTGTAAGTGGCCAGAAACCATTTTAAAACCTAGTCTGGCAACTTTGCAGAAGTCCGGGGTGTTTTTAGAAACAAACTAAAACTTCTCTCCAAGGTCGCTGTGTCTGGATGGGCTTGGGTAGCCTAAAGGGACTGTGCATGTTCCCTGAGGTGGGGTTGGGGGCACATGTGTTTCTTAAAAACATCAGCCTCTGACATCTGGCCACAGTGCCGGGGTGCCGCAAGAGCTGCATTATCTATCTGCCATACAGCGTGGTGGGAGTGAAGACAAGACTTCCTTTACTTGCTGTGTTATTTAGATGAGAGCGCACCAAGCCCGGAGCATGGAAAGGGCTGCTTGTAGGTAGAAGCGAGCTGTTAAATTTCACAGGTGTGCAGCAGGCTCATCATTAATTTAGCAGTCCCACACCAACAGGAATTAGGGGTCTGACTTGAAGCCTCCGCTGTGAATAATTCATCCTACCCATAGGCCCTGTGTCTGCTGGGTTCTGATGTCAGGCAAAGGCACTGGGCCTGTCAGTGATTCAAGGCCGCCCAAGTACCAAAGGAGATATTGTGATTTTGTGTTTGAAGGAATCAACTAAAACAGGCCCCGGGAATGAGCTCTTGTTTTCTGGGGCACCTGCTTCGTGAGGCCAGAGAGTAGGACTTACTCTGGGGGACTGAGGCAGGGGCTCAGGAGTTCCCTTCTCGGGCTAGGTAGGCCTCATGCACGCAGGAAATGTTTGTTCCACCCCTTCTTGGGGCTCTTGCCTCACTGTGTGACCCCTCCCCCCAGAACAGTGGTTCTCAATTTTAGCGCCACACTGGAATCGTGAGGAGCTTTAGAAAATTCTGATACCTGGGTCACAGAGAGTCTGACTTAATTGGCCTTGGGGACTGCCTAGGCATCCAGGTTTTGAAAAGCTCCCGGAGGTTTTGAACTAGTGCTCTAGAGAGTTTTGCTGCTGCCTGGGAAGGAAACAGTTCCTGTTCTGCTGCTGTGCTTGCCTCTCACTGCCAGCTAGGCCTTACACCCTGGGTCCCAGAGGGTGACAATTTGCATAATTGAGCTAAGAAAGAGCATGGCTAAGCTGGATTTTCTTGTACTTGGCAATTAAAAAGGTCGTTGTTTCTGGTATTTCTGGGGAGAAATAGAAGTATCCTTATGAGCGAATACTCTGAAATGGAGTTTAGGTTGGGAGATGACTTGTTCCATGGCCCAGATAGCCTTGACTCTTCGCTCTGCCCCTCGATTCTCCTCTGTAGCTTTGCTCCAGAAATGCACCTTTGGTTCGGTGCCCACAGAACTTCTTTCTTTGCTTTGGGTCTTGAATCCATAACATGTCTCAGGTCCTACACATCTCCCTACCCCATTTTGCTGGAGTCTGTAAGCGCACTGAGGCCAGAAATCCCTTCATTTTGTTGAGTGCCAGACAGGACCGTGAGGGATGAATGCTCCTGAGAAGGAAGGCAGGGTGGGCACGGCTCCTCTTATCCGCCTCTGCGCAGCCTTAGCACGAAATGTCAGAAGAAACTGTGTGGACATTCAGGACTGTGGTCAGGGACAGTGTCCCTCAGCACAGACTGGCCGTCAGCGCCGAGCACTCCGCAGAGGGACAGGGTGGCCGAGTGGGTAGGCCCTGGGCGACCCTGCTGGCTGAAGACAGCGCAGGCTCTGAAGATCGGTGTGTGGCTGACTCAGGAGCTGGGGAAGCTTCCTCCAAATGTCTCACTTTTCATTCTTCTCCGTGTTTTTTCACCTTTAGTGACATTTTTCCAGCTCTCACCTCCCTTGGACTCTGCAATGAGTTTGAGGCGATCTGTCATATCCTGACCTCATTCTGATTCCTAGCAATGCTTCTTCCTACCCCAAGAGTGTCCAAGCTCCTAAGAGAATATATTTTCTCTGTCTCCAAGGGAGGGAGCTTATGTGTTTGCCGTAGCTGAGAGACTGAGGCCCTCCTTCGGGGAAAGGCCAAGATGCTTCTATAAATAGCCCTGTCAGAACAACCTGTGTCGGTTGCTCCGGCTGTGCCTGACTGGAACAGAGCCTCGGGGAAGCCTCTCTGCTGTTCCCCTGTGATCACCTGGGGTTGTCACTAGCCAGTCCCTGAGGAGTCCCCAGCACCTCCCTCCCGCTCCCTGTGGTGGGAGGTGGGAGGCATGGGGAAGGCCTCCCCACTTCACGTACAGGAGGTGCTTGGGGGTTGGAGAGGCAGCACAGGGCAAAGAGGACTGGGTCGTGGGCCCCGGCTTGGTCTCTCCTCTCCCAAGTTGGCAGCTTCCTGGGGCATTGTGCTGCTTTTGAACGGGGCAGTGAGGGGCCTGGTTTTGAGTCATACCAGGCCATTTCCGGAGGCTGAGGTGGTACTCTGCAGGCTCATTTCTCTTGACTGCACAATTATGTGGTTCTTCCCTCTTCCCAGGGTTGTGTGTATCAAAATGGGGCTCTTGGGGGTTTGAGGGAGAAGCAACCCCGGGGGACCAGGTACTGTAACATCTGATGCTTTCGGTGAGGCACATCCAGGCCAACTCAGATGTGGGAAAGTCTGCATGTTCCATAGGCTCCAGGACCCAGGAATCTAGTGCTCACCCAGACCACTGGGATATCTGAAGCCTGCTTCTTGGAGAATTTCAGTATCTCACTTGACAGATGGGGAAACTGAGGCCAGAGAGGTAGAAGGACTTCACCAGGTCACACATCTGGGTGGGTGGAGCCTGGACTAATACACCTGTTGGGGTCCTTATCAAGTGCTCTTCCTCTTGGTCTTCTGCTTCAGGCTTTGCTCTCAGAGCCTTCTACAAAATGGAAAGTCCTAAACAGCCACAGGCTGGGTGAGATCTTGCCGAGTCTTTGCCACCTCTTCATTCCATCAGCACACCAGCCTGGGACCTTAGTGGCATATTTAACACCAACAGGTGGGCCTTGTAATCTTACAGCTTTAATCCCTAAAAGTTATTCTTGGTTCTCATCCAAAAATGGAAAGATTCTTCTAGATAAAAATCTATCTCTTGCTGGAGACTTTCCCATGTGTCTTTTTTTTTATGGATACAGACAACAGAAGGTTAGCTGTATTTATGATTAGATATTATACTTCAGCACACCTGGGCCACACTCCTGTCCCTCCATGTCCCTAGGCCTTCTCTGGTCTACACAGACAACCTTGAATTCTTTCACTTCAAAGAAGATGCCAAGAGGAAGGGGCTCTTACAGTTCGGAGTAGCACACAGCTCCCCGTTCTGTCCCTCATTTCCGTCATCGCTTCTTGCCTGGCCAGTTGGTGGCTCTATAGACAGGGCCTGTGATACTCCAGGGACAGCAGCCAACCGTGACCACCCGGGACCAGCTGGGGAAGCCCCTGTCTCTCTGCCACCAGGCCTGAGGCACAGCACCTGCCCCAACCACCTTGGCATGAGAGAAAAGAATACTAAAATTAAACTAGCCCTGAACTCGAGTGATAAAAATAAGACAGGAATCTTCAGAGCCACTGGACCATTTAATTGTTTTTTATGTGTGATCTCAGAGGCTCACAGACCCCAAGACTAACACACAGCCATAGGGAAAGGTTCCACTGGGGATGCTGGCCCTTCCCAGCATTGTACTTCACTGAAAAGTTCGTCCTCCCCGTAAAATCGGAAATCCCATCCCAAGGGTCCCCTTGGATCTAGGGTAGTCCCCAGTACTTGGTTACACAGGCAGGCGCTGAGTAAATCCTGGTTAAATTTAGTTGCTACATCTCTCTTGTACCCTGTATACTAGGATGGACTGACTGTTGTGACAAACAGCCCCTGATTTTCAGTCCTTGAATCTAATAAGTTTATTTCCATCTTTATATAAGTTCAAGTTGGCAGGTTGGGGCTCAGGAAAGCACATGGGAGATTTTTGTGGGCCAGGTGGGGAAATCATGTTTTTTCACCCCCTGTGCCATTGGCCAGAACTCAATCGTATGACCACTTCTAACCACAAGAGAGGCTGGGAAATGTAGTCCAGTCGTGAGCCCAGTGGAAGAGGAAGCAGGCTCTGGGGAACATTTAGCTGCCTCACCCTACATTCCTCCAACTACCTTCCCTGCTCTTAGTGGTAGAAGCTCTTGTTACACCTTCCTGATAAAGGGCATGACCTTGTCTCTCTGACCTTGTACCTCTTCTTCCTCGGTCACTTCCTCAGTGTGCTGCTCCTGGGATCTGTCCTCTCTCCCAACTAGATCAGGAGCTCCTTAGGAGAGACAGTTCTTGTTTAGAACTTCAGACGCCTCAGTGATATCAGAAACCACCAGTGTGGTCCAAGGGCAGCCTAGTCACCTGCATCCCCTTCGAATCACTTTTTGGAAATGCTCAGGGCCCCCACCCCAGACCTACTGGCTCCTAGATCTTTGCAGTTACGACCCTCTCTGGAATTAGCTTTTTTAAAATACTCTCCCTAGGTGATTCTCATATATAAAGTGTGATCAAAAGATAAGGTGAGTGTTTACAATTTTAAAAAATTACTACAGTAGAAGACGCCTTGCTATTAATCCCTCTCAAAATCCTCCCCTACTTCAAACGCGCTTGTCAATCATTCTTGCCACTTTCTGGAGCACTTCTGGAGACCCGTTTGGTGTCTTTACCTCTTTGTCGGGGTACCTCGATGTCCTGAATCGATTCAAGACGTTTGCCTTTCATGGTCACTTGACTTCGGTGAAGAGCCAGAAGTCACACAGTGCCAGGTTCATTGAATAAAGTGGACGAGGAGACACTGTAGTATTTTTATGAGCCTGCTTTCTCATTGAATGGCACTTGGGAGCAGCATTCATGCTATTTTTGATCATGCCTTATAAAGACACTCACGAAAGAGGACTTCTAGAACTGCTTCAGAAAGTGGCAAGCATGACGGATGGGATAAGTGTGTTTGAAGTAAGTGGAGGATTTTGAGAGAGTTTAATAGTAACGAGGCTTTTTATTTACTGTAGTACATTTTAAAAATGTAAGCAGTCGCTGTGTGTTTCAATCACATCGCATATACTAAAGTTTATGAACCAGTTTTTCAGGAAACATTTGCTAATGAACTGATTACCCTAACTGGAATGTGAGGCGAACATTTATCACAGATTCCCGAGAGGTTGTGAATTTCCTAGGCCAGAAATGGAAGCCCAGAGATGTAAAAGGATTTGTTCCCAGTCACACAGCTAGGCAGACACAGACTGAAAGATTCAGTGCTTTCTCCATCATTCTCATCGAAACGTGCTGAGCTGTTATATCAAGGCGTTGGGGCGACAGCCCTTGAAGACCTTGCCTGGCACCTGGTGTAATGGAAGACACACAGAAGTGTAAGTCAGGTCCCAGCTTCTCACCCATTGACCGAGAGGGAGTGGCCAAGTCGCTTCAACTTTCAGACTCTTCATCTGGTCCTATTCAGCAAGAACACCTGTGACAGGAATCTGTCCTAATTTTCCCCTTAACTGGGAGTCCCTCATTGCTAACGGAACAGACCCTCTCTCCTAGCTCTGGGCCTGCAATGATCTTAGATTCTTGACTTCCAAATTCTCTAAACGCTAAGACTGGAGTCAGCAAGAGGACTTGGATGGCTGTCGTGAGTCCTCTCCTCCAGGATCACCTGGACTTACTAAGACGTCCTTGTTCACACTTGCTGCTTGGTCCAGCCTCCCCCCACACCCTCCGGGAGGTAGAGTCTCCCACCCCCTTCTTCGTAAGTTTCGAATGTTTATCTTGCCTAACCCTAATAAAGCAATTCCCGTTATGGTTTAGGGCACACACATACCTTATCTGCCTACCCAAGTCATTCACTAGGAAAGATTATACGCTGGTATCAAACCCAGCTCTTTGACACTGTCAGGTTGAGCTCTGGATCCAGCTCCCCAGCCTTGGAGCTCCAACTGTCTTCTGTCTTCTGCTCTGAACTTGCCTGATAACCCACATGGGTGTATATGTGGTTTGAGGGGCTTTGTGTGTGGAGAACCTAGTCCTGTCTTCATTCTGGGTCTTGATTTCCTCTTTTGCATGGCTTCATCTGTTCCTAAAAGAGCCTGCCCCAGGCTCTGGAGACAGGAGGACCAGATAAAGCCAGGCATGGGGGCGTGCGCTTGTAAACCCCAAATACGTGGGAGGCTGAGGCAGGAGGATCTTGAATTTGAGGCCAGCCTGGAAAACACAGCAAGACCCTGTCTAACAAAGAAAAAAAAGAATCAAATACATTTGCCAAGAATCAAGAGCATTTAATTTTAGGGCCGGGAGGATGAAAAGAGCTATAAGTGACAGAGAGTTCTGAATTACCCAGCCTGTGGCTTCTCCCCACAGTGTTGTCCTTTTCCTGTCCCAGCCTTCATTGTCTCAAATGAAATTGTCTAGAGCAGTGATGGTGAACCTCTTAGAGACCGAGTGCCCAAACTGCAACCCAAAGCCCATTATTTATCACAGAGTGTCAACACTGCAATTAAACCCGAGTGTCTGCGTCTGGGCTGCTGGGGCGGCCTGGCTGCGTGCCGACAGAGAGGGCTCTGTGCGCCGGCTGTGGCCCATGTGCCACAGGCTTGCCACCACTGATCTGTGGCCTATGGAAGTCTCTACTTTGGGTATCTGTTACGTCCATGGCCGATGTGTTTCTCTTCCCGTCTCCTCCCTCCTTGTAGTCTTCTGCCTTCAAAACTTCAGGGGCCTTCGTCCCTTCTGTCACCGTGGGTCCTACTCTCACAGCGCTCTGGATGTCAGGCCTCCTGTCTGTGTCCTGCCCTGCCTCACGCCAGGTGCTCATCCCCTGTACTGATGACCCTGCAAGTCACCCTGCGGGTTTCTCTCTTGCTTCTTCCCTTCCTGGGTATCCGGCATCCAGCTGCTAGTCCAGAGAAAAGCCTGACTCTCTCCTGCTCCTCGGGGCAGCAACCTGAACCTCACAGTAGCTGGCCTCAGCCAGAACCACGAGTTTAACTAACGCTCTGGGTGTCAGAGGTGGGATAGAGATGAGTAAGACGTGGTCTCCATCGCGAAGGCCCTGCGGGCTCCAGCCTTATAATGTAACAAACCTGAGTTGCTTCTTTTGCCCATCTGTGAAGTATTTGGATGGGGGTCCTTGGACACAAGGACATCCAAGTAGAAGGTATTCTTGCCATCTGCCTTGCAGCTGTGTGGCTTTTATCAAGAGGTGGCAGCAGCTCTGGAGACGGGGAGGGTAGAGGAGCTGACTCCTAGAGTGAGAAGATTTGGAGTGAATTGCCCATGAGCGGGCTGGCAGAGGCAGATTGTGACAGGGCTGGGGCAGCGAACCTGGCCTCTGGCAGAGATCCCTGGAGCCGGGGGAGATTGTTAGCAGCCATCGCAGCCATTTCCGTTTCCAAGTCAGCCTGCATATAACCCATCACCGGTGGGGGAAGGGAGCTGTGTTCATTTGACATCCCCATTCTCCTCTGACCCGTTTATCAATCCTGGAGAGACATAGATCGATTCAGACTGATTGGATCCCTGCTAAATGTGGGTGCACGGAACTGGGCAGAGGAAGGCAGCAGACAGTTACGCCTGGCAGGCCATGCCAGCAGGGCTTCTGTTGCACTCACGCAGAGGCTTGGCACCCTGGTCTGGGTAATGTGCCAGGGGAAGGCCTCACCCACGCTTGTGCAGCTCTGCCCACCGTGACACACGGTTCTTGGGGGAGATTCGTGTTTTTGAAAGGCTTCAAATAAGTTCCAATCACCCATCTTGACTCTGGTGACGTGATGTCGGCAGCTACTGTTCTGATTCAGCCAGTTTCCTGAAGCTGACATGCTGACATATTCTGTCTCTGTCTGTGTCTCTGTCTCTCTCTCTGTCTCTCTCTGTCTTTGTCTCTGTATCTCAGAACCCAGGGCCTTGCACACACTAGGTCAGCACTCTAACACTGAGCTCTACCCTCAGGCCTTGTACCCTGTTACATAACACCATCACATCCGTCAGCCCCTCTGCCTCCCCCTCATCTCGGCCTGTCCCCCGGTGTGAGGGTGGTGTGCAGTGCCTCGCCTCCCTGGCTGTGGGCTGACACGCAGACCGAGCTCTGCAGGTGCTCTCCTGGCACAGGGAGCCTGAAGCAGGTCTTTTCGCTACACAGCTGAGCTGAGACATGGCTGCCCACGGCCAGAACACAATGGAGAGGCAGTGGGCTTGTATAATGTTGACATGCGTGGCTGGGAGAATGTGGGTCCATGTGGAGAACGGGAGCTAGTGGGTCAGGATGCTGTGAGGGTGTTTCTAGCTGCATCTCGAGTGTTCCTTTCTCTGTGCCTCTAAGACGCCTGAGCAGTCCCTTGCCCCTCATAATGATGGGCTGTAGTTTCTGGGCCAGAGCCATGTCTTGTTTTGCACTGCAGCCCTTGGTTCATGGTAGCTGCTTGATGCACCTTTGACAAGGGAGGAGTTGGGTTCGAGCTTCTTTCTCAAAAACCAAGAGCCCTGAAAGGCAGCAGAGGCTCCCTGAGGGCACGTTTCGAGGGCCTACCGGGCAGCATGTGTGAAAGTTTATCTCACCACTGTCTTCAAGGGAGGCTTGCCAAGATTCGGAATGTGGGATAAATGGATTTTTCCAGTAACCCTGAAAAGAAAAATCCCACTGAGTGAGCAGAAACCAAGAGGCAGCCCTTCCGCGCCATCCATGATCACTCAGCTGTCTGCCCTGGAAGACGAGGGCAAGGAGGGCTGGGGCACTGGGCAGCCGGGACGGGGACTACCCGGCTTGCTTGACTGGGGCCTCCGAAGGGGGTGGGGCTGAGGGTCCCTGTGCAGAGGTGGGAGACACATTTCTCCTGTCTGCCTTTCAGCCTTGGGGAGTGGTGGGCAGGGGAGGAAGGATGATAAACCTCATTTGTTTCTTTTTCCCAGTTTAATTTGAGTGAAAGATCTGGCTCAGCAGCCCCAGTCGTTTGGGCCGGGTACAGCGGCAGGGGCTTGGTGCTCTGGGGCCTCCGGACCTCCTGTGCGGCCATCACTGGGCATGGGAGCCTTCACATAGGAAGCAGGCTCACAGCTCTAAGTCTTTCTTCCTCCGACATGGGAAAATTCGCCCCCACTGTGGAGAGTAAGTGCTGAAGGGCGCCTGGCCCTGGACTGTGAGAACCCACAGAGGTTTGGGCGTGGGATAAAGGCTGTTCAGAGAAATGCAAATGGGTGTCCAAATGTGACGTAGAAAGTGGGGTGCTGAAGCAGATGGAGCTTCCAGGCCGAGGGGACCAGGAAGGACCACACTTCCTCTGGCAGGGCAGCGCAGGTGGCTGGTGTCCTGGCTGCTGGTACAAGGCCAGAGACACCTTCTCCTGGCACATGTGGGGACTGGGTGGCCATCTGCCCTGAGGCATCCCTCGGCCTCCATCCCGCCTTGCGGAGCTGCAGTCAGCCAGCGTTGGCGTCACCTCTAGGTGGCGGCCTCGTCCTCAGGAGAGGCTGGGGTTGGGGTAGGGGCATGTCTCGGGATGGGGACCCAGCTGGAGTAGGAGTGGGATCAGCTCCTTGCTTGCTTGGAATAAAGAAAATAAGGGAAGTTCCACACTTTATGGGGCCAGATAAAACCAGCTGGCTCCATGGCCTGCAGCTTCCCCTGCTCTCGGAGCCCTCTTCTACTTTTTATTACTTATTTATCTGTTGTGCAGAGCTGGGGATGAAGCCCAAGACCTCACCTGTGCTAGCCACTCCCCCCCTTTTTTATCACAGTGATCTTTTTTAACATACGCCAGAATTTCCTTCCTCTTCGAGGTTAAGTGTAGTATATATGTGTATATATATATACTATATATACTCTACATACTATATGTATATATTGCATTTTGTGCATTCATCTGTCAGTGGTTGTTTCTACCCTTTAGCTATCATGAATAATGCTGCTGTGAACACGGGTGTACGCACCTGTTTGAGTCCTTGGTCCTTGCTTGAATGGGGCCTCCGTTCTTCCTTGCTCTTGTTTCTCTTGACTGTCTACTCAGAAGTGGAATTGCTGGGTTATATGGTTACTTCTGTGTTTACTTTTTTGAGGAACCGCCATGCTGTTTTCCATTTCACCAGCAGTGCAAAAGGGTGCCAGGTTCTCCGCATGCAGTAATGGGTGTTTTATTAGTAGCCATCCTAATGAGTGTAAAACGGTATCATTGTGGTTTTAATTTGCATTCAATGGCTGGCTTACAGATGTTGAGCATCTGCTCATGTGTATGTTGACTATTTCTGTATCTTCTATGAAGAAATGTCTCTTCAAGTCCTTTGTCCCTTTTTAATCAAATTGTTGATGGTTGTTGTTGCTGAGTCACCAGAGTCCTTTATGTTTCCTGGGCATCAGTCCTTTATCAGATTTATGATCTGCAATGGAACCTTATTTATTTATTATGAGACAGGGTCTCATGATGCAGCTCAGGCCGGCCTTGAACTTGGTGAGTCCTGCCTCAGCCTCCCAGGGTGCTGGGGTCACAGGGTGTGTCACCACCCTGGCTCTCTGATGATGACTGTGATGATCGAGTGGTCATCGTATTTCTGTTGTGCTGACTTGCAGATGTGTGGTCTCATTTACCTTCTACAACACATGCGTAAAATTCTCCAGAGAAACCAAAGGCTCCGTGTCACTGACTCTCTCAGATGCAGAAGAACAGGACAGGGCCTGGGCAGAGGACAGTTTGGTCCAGCAGAAGAGCAGGGACTCTGGGACAGCAGTGCCTCTCACGCTGAGTTACTTAGCGCATTCTGTGAGACTGTCACTGTGACTTGAGCAGTGCTGGGCTGTTGGTGATTTTTATTCTTACAGCGAGGCCCCGCAGGGCTTAGAGCTGGGTCCCTACAGGAAGGAGGTCCCTACAAGAGGCTGAGCGTGCCTCCTGCTTGGAGCTGCTGTCCCCAGTCTGGACCCACCGTAGATGAGCTATGCCTGCACACGGGCTGGGATGGTCACCTCACGGGGCGGGGACATTGTGCCATGTTCCAGGACATGCTGACACTCTGTGAGTCCACCAGGATGACCTTCACATGAAGCTGGTCTGGGCTCCTAAAAGTCACCGAGGCTTTTAGTCCCACATTACCCTGCTCTTGTTCTGGTGTGTCACAGTGCATGTGTCTCTCTTCCCTCTTCAGATGACCTTGGGCTCCCAAGGACAGGGACGACACCCATCTGTTTTATCCCCCAGGGTGCTTTTCACAGCTCTTAACCCACAGGCAATTCAATCAGTCACTGCCGACTGACTTTCTACATTGACCATCTGCTCTACATTTTTGTCTTTGGGGACTCCAGTCTCTCTCCCGTTTCTCAAATCCCACCGCCTTTACTTCACCCTGCTTCTCCACCAGAACTGCCCAAACGCGCCCTGGTTCAGCGTACAGGGGTGGCTCCACGCTGAAGCCCCCTCCTTGATCTGCGGCTGCAAATGACCTATCAGACAACACAGCTTAGGAGTTCCCAACCTTTTTATCCTCGGAACATTGGACAGGTCCAAAGAGGCACCTCGGGAATGAAACTTCACTGCCTTGGGTTGTACTAGGGAATCAGTTCCAGAACACAGACCATTCAGGACCTGGGATGGGGCCTGAGGTGAGGCTCCGAGGGGCTTCCTCATTCCTAGCTGGTTGAGACCATCACAGAGGGACCTGGTGACCCTCGACTGTGGCCTGGATGTGAGCATGGCATTTTGGGGCCAGCCTAGGACAGATGGAACCTACCTTTGCTTTCTGAGGTTCCCGTTAAGGACAGGCCCAGCAGACAGCCCAAACAGAGCCGGGAGGCCTCTGTTCATGGCCTGTCTCCTGCAGGACATGCCCGGGGCTCTCCTCCCTGGCCTAGGTTTGGAGAGGTCTTCTACCAAAGTGGTGAGAGAATTGCTGCTGACAGGTTTGCCTAAGAGCTGAGAAAGAGGAAATGTGGCAAAGACTCATAGTGAATGGCTTCCGGGGTACTTTTGTTTTGTTTTCTTGAGTTAAGTGAGGTAAGAAGGTGTTTATGGACTTGAGCTAAGATGGCATCTGGCTGACAGGAAGAGCGAGCAGGTGGCCACCGTGAGAAGAGCAGTGTCGTCATGGAAGGCAGCAGCGGCTCTGTGCTTCTGTGGACAGGATTACTGCTGTGCTTCAGCCCCCCAGCTCTTTCCCGAGGGCCCTGGCCCCACACCCAGTTCTCCGAAAGAGAAGAGGAAGCAGTGACAAAACCCACCCTATCTACACGTCCAATCTTAGACTCTGGTGGGGCCTTAGAATTTCCTTGGTACTACTTCACCATTTGGAAACGGAGGTCCTGGGAGAAGGTCAGAGGCCACAGGTCACAGGCCACTCAAAGAGGCAGGCCACGGGGCTGGCTCTAACCACAGCCGAAGACCCTTGGAGCCTGCTTGTTCTTGACGTTGGCTCCTCGGCTCTAGGCTGGGAGTCACACGGGCAGCTCTACCCCTGTTGCCACCCAACCAACAGGTATTTCCCTGGCACCACCTTGCAGGTCAGCTGGTGTTGAGCTGAGCCGCGGGGGCTGCCAAAGAGGCCTCAGCATCGAACACAGCCTGACTCCCTCCAGGAGCAACTAACCGGGGATGTGGGAGTAACATATGTGAAACGATCTTTAAACAATAAAAGGCAGCATTTAATTAGGTGCCGAATGTAGCCCCGAAAGCACCTCCACAGGCCCTTGCAGTATGGGTTTTACACCCGCAAGCAGCTGTGGAGATCCGTGACGTGGTAGTGTGAGCTCTGTGGCAAGAGGAACCTGAGGCTTTGGGGCCTCAGGCTGGTGACAGAGGTGAGTCCCTGAGCCGGCGAGTGGCCGCCCGCCTTCGCCCCCACCTCAGCCAGCTCCGTGGCCTCCTCATGGGAGAGGGAAGAGAGTAACTCCAGCAAAATGATCAAGCCTTTGTCTGCTTGCGGTAAGCGTCCATTTAGGGGAAGTAAAGTCAAAGTCAACTGGTGGCCTGAAGACATACACAGGAAACCAGGAAGCATGATTCGGGAGAGAAAAGGGGGCCAGGATAGAACTATAAATGCCTTCCTTCGCTTGGAGATTAAAATGTCATGGAGTCAGAGAGCAGAGAACAAGGAGATTGCTGTGGGCTGGAGAAGTTTCACTGGGAAACCAGATGGAGAAGATGGTACCGGGGGCGCATGGGGAGAATGAATTCTAGGCAGGAGAAACCCGCAAGCATCAGAATGGGGCGGACTCCTGGGCACAGATTCCACAGACCGAGCTCTTCTGGGACCCACCACGCTCACGCGGGGCTGCTCCTGTGCTGTGATGGCAGAGAGGAATAATTGCAGCAGACCTGTGGCCTGCAGAGCCTGAAATAGTTACTGTCCGTCCCTTGCAGAGAAAGTTCACCCGCTGCTGGTGTAGACTCAGAAAGGAACCGACTCTTCGCTGCATGGGCCAGTCTAGCATAAGTATGCGGGGAAATTGAGAAATCTGTTTGGTCCAGAAGGGTGAGGTTTGTTTTTCCTAGATAATAGTAACAATACATGTTTTGGGGTGAGTTTTATAATTTCAAAAACATTTTCATACCCATTATTTCATTTGACTTCCCCTTCACATCAATCCTACGGGATTTTTATCCCAAATTTGTAGATAAGAAACTGAAGCTTAGCACTTATCTGACTTAAGCCAGACACACTCTTGTGTCCCTCCAGAGGCCTCCTGTGTCCTGGGCTGTGTCTAGACTCTGGGATCCTGTGGTGAACAAGACGGGGTGCTTGCTTCTCTCAGAACTCAGACTCTAAATCCAACTCCGAGGCTCACTGCCACTCGCAAGAGCGACCACAAGCTTTCTTTCCACTGTCGGCAGCGGGGGTTCATTGACGGTTCTGAGCAAGTGTTTAGTATCTACTTCATGCTTGGAGCTGCTAGGCATAAAGAACAGAGAAAGTATGGTGCGGGTCATTGGAAGCCTCAGTCTATTTGGGAAGGAAAATCAATGCGGCTGATCTACCAGGAGGGTAATGTTGAGTAGCTGCACATTGAAACACCAGATCAGCCTTATTGGTAGGTCAGCCTTAATCTGACCGTGGCTCAGTTTTCCCTACTGTAAAATGGACAATAATAGTATGTTTGCTGGTATGTTTGCTCTGAGGACAAAGTGAGCTAATACAGGGGAGAACAGTACAAGGCACTGTGATGGAGGATCCATCGTCACTGCAGTGTCGTCATTCAGGGCTGGAGTGGTCAGGGAGGCCTTGCCTCAAGTGACAGAATGGGCAGACGGAAGTGAGAGGAGCAAAGCAGTGGGCAGGAAGGAGAAGAGGTTTTAAAGGAGGAGAATGAAATTTACAGCAAAATTAAGGTTTGTGTGATCGAGGCCCAGAAAAAATGGGCAGTTCCTGTCCACCCCGGCGTGGGGCCCTCTGCTTGCAGGGCCTTCGCTGAGCTGCCCGTGCCCACCCGGGGAGTCTAGACGCCCCAGGACTCGCTCTGCGCCTCAGTGCGTCAGGTCAGGCCGGGGACCAGGAGTGAGACAGCGCACTGGTCAGCGTGCAGAGGCAGCCAATGTTTTGTGTCTTAAAGAAAAATGTGGCCTGGTGTAAATCTGCTCTGACACAGGCCTCAGTTGCAAGGGATGCCCTTCTTTATCTTGTCGTCAAGGGTAGTTTACTGGAAACAAGAGGGAATCAGTTTCTCTGTGTATGTGTGTGTGTGTCGGGGGGGGTCTCTGCTTTTACCCTTGCACCTCTTCACTTGGCTGTACCCCAGTAACCTCGAGAACCTAGGGAGTTCACAGTCCTTTCCATGGCTCAGGACACGTGACGAGCGAATTTTTTTTGCCAGTGCCCCGGATGAGCCAAGTGCACCGGGAACAGCTCAGCCATGTGCCGCCACTGCCGGGGGCCAGTCAGAGTAGATGAGCTCCACGCCAGGCGCACTGAGGCGTGCAGACCCCCGGGAGAGATACCTTCCAGGCCAGTGCCTGGATCTCTTAAGTCATAACAGGGTTCCCTGTTCTGTCTCTCTCGGGCCACCCCGAGAGAGGAAATGCTGTATGTGTAGTCTCTAGCTTGGTACCCACAAACAGAGACCAATCTTTCACTTTGAGGACTTAGCAAGAACCTGGAAGGTGAGTGGAAATCAGGTTTTTGCTTTTCCCTGGGAAGATGACTGCATCGTTGATCTTTATGCACAGAGGATAATGCCTTTCAGGTAAACCTCTGGGGCAGTGTGTGTCTGTTGGCACCAAAGTGTTAACTCTGCAGCTGATAGAATTGCCTGAGGGTGGAGGGGAGTTTATCACACTTCTCAAACCTTCAGCACAGGGGAATCACCTGGGAGGTTTTAAAGTCCCTGTGCTCGGGCTGCATCCCAGAACAATTAAATCAGGAATCTCCTGGGACAAAAGCCCAGGCAGCCATGCTTCTAAAGATCCCGGATGACTCCATCGTGCAGGCGAGTTTAGGAACCACTGGTCCGGATGCCGTGCCATCTCTGGGGCAGGAAGAGGCCTGGTGAGGCTTTGGCCAGGCTCTCAGGCTCCTTGCCTGGACTACTTGGGGCGGTGATTCATTCACTCCGAGGGTCAGATCTTGTCTGGCTGATGTGGCGTGGGCAGTGGCATCCCAGGCGGTGCTGGCATTCCACGGGTGTGAGGTTTGCAGCGCCGGCCACACACGGGCGCCTGGCACTCTGAGCCGGGGGAGCCCACCCTCCCCAACCCCAGGGCTGCCTGTGTCTCCTGCCTCTGCCCTGGAAGGCGGGGGTGCCACTCATGTCACGTCCCAGGTTTGTGGTGGGAAAGGGGGGAGTCCAGATGGGTTTATCTGATGAAGAAAAGGGAACCGGAAGGAGAAACCTTAGGCCAAGGCAACGCTGACTCTTGCTCTGTTCCACGCCAGGCCTGGGAGACTGGCCTTTGAAAGCCAAGACACAGCTGCCACAGCTGCCTTTTTTTTTTTTTTTAACAGGGAACTGAGAGATCTTCCAGGGACTTCTAGAGTCTTCTTTATATCACTTAATTTCTTTTTCTTTGTTCAGTATTGGGCATTGAAACCAGGGCCTTTCTCAGTGAGCTATATCCCCAGCCCTTTTTCAGTTTTGAGACAGGGTCTCATTCCATCAGTTAGTTGCCAAGGATATCCTCCTGCCTCAGCCTCCCGGAGTGCCAGGATTACAGGCGTGCACCACCATGCCTGGCTTACTTAACGCTTTTTTGGTACATAAGTATGAGAAAGCTTTTAACTCCTCGAGAGCAACAGCCGGTGTGCCTCAGAGACAGAATGGAGTATGCAACAGTAACCAGACAGCTGATCTCTCGGACTGGAAACTCCCAGAGGGATGGCAGAGTAGGGCCACAGTCTGGCACATCTGGTCCATACAGATGTGTCCAGCTGGTGAGAACTGAGGGTGGGGAGCTCCAGGAGACAAGACAAAAAAGAGATTGCATTTTGGGGGCCTCTGCATTAATAGATCAACAGCAAATGGAGACAGTGTGTGAGACTCAGGCTGCTTATTCCTCACCCGGGGCGAACAGCAGACATCCTAGAGACTGTTTCCCCTTGGCCGGCCCTCAGCAGTACCAGGGTCCAGTTCCAGAGCCCCGAGTGGACCCTGCATCCTGGCAGATGCCTTCCATTCCACTTCTCCTCATCTCCAGAGGTGACACAGTGCCCCTGGATCCTGACCCCCTGGTCACACACAGCTTGCATGAATGTTTCACGGGCCAGATGATTTATAGGCCTTGGTTTTGCAGCTGCTTACCCTGCCCCTGCACAGTGCGAGCTTCAGTGACCAATAGGGGCACCATGCGCCAGCCCAATCAGCAGGAGAGGCTGCCTTAGGGTGGCCGCATGGTGAATGCAGAGGAATCGGGGCCCTGGGCTTAGATGGACTTGGTTCCAGTCCCTACTCAGCCACTCACTAGCAGTGGGACACAGCCACAATTCTTAACCTCTCTGAGCCTTGGGTTTGTGTTTTCTTTTTACTTTTTGGTACTGGGAATTGAGCCCAGGGGCATCACACTGAGCTATTTTCCCCAGCCTTTTTTATTTTATTTTTTAAGGTTTTTTTTGAGACAGGTTCTGACTAAGTCATGACCCTCCTGCCTCAGCCTCTGGAGTAGCTGGGATTACTAATGCGCAAACCACCTGGCCGAGCCTCAGCTCTGTAATCTGTAAAACAGGAACAATAAAGGTTGCGTATAAGAGAAGGCTTGAGACAGTAGCTGGCACAGCGCTGTGACCAGCAGGAGCCCTGGAGGAAGAGTGCAGAGGGAGCAGACAGGCAAGGAAAGATGCTGTGACAGAAAGAGGATGTCGTTCACCTCTGTGCTCTGGGCTGGGAGGCCAGAGCCACTCCTCCTGGCAGCCCCAGAGCCTGACATTTTATCTTTATCTTCTATGTGGGTTGGAGGAAGTGACAGCAAACTGCGTTCTGACGTGCCTCCCACAGGGCTTGCTGAAAGGGTAGGTCGGGCAGGCTCCGTGGCCACTGTCTCCCTGTATTCCGCTGGGCGGCGGTATCATGTGAACCCCCAGCCAAACCTAAACACCCAGAGGCAGGTGCCGGGTGGGGTCATGGTCATCCCTCCCGGGCCTCGGTTTCCCCATCTGCTCCGAGTCTACTATGTTTCCAAGATAAAGAAAGTTATGATGGTTGGTGACCCAGCAGCTCCTGTGCTCCCAGCCCCACTGGGCAGTGGCAAAACAAAACCAAGAAGTAGACACAGCAAACTTGAGAGAAATCCAGAGACTCAACTGAGGAACGGAGTTGCTTAGACCCCAGAGTCCCCAGAACCCTCCCCTGATCTCCCTCCGCAAGCGAGGGACATTAACCTCCACCTCAGCCTCACTGTTCCCTTGCCCTTCTGGGAACTCGAGGGGAGAGAGCATCGGAGGGACGTCTGAGAAGAATGAATTGTGTGGTCATGCACAGCATAAGCAACGGAACTTTTGGTTAGTTCTGCAGAGCTGACTGTAGGGCAGTAGGCGAGTTGGTAAATACCTCTGGTCTCGGTAGTCTCCCCTGTAAAACGGGGCCATGGGCCATCCTGCAGAATCAGGGTCTGTGAGAAGTAAATGAGGTCACATACGCCAAGC